>CAWUFW010013605.1:0-117500 GCA_963921515.1 Calotriton arnoldi
TGAAGCATGTATTGCTTACCACTGCACTACCCTAAACCCTAAATCTACCCCCAGCACGACCCCCTACACTACACAAACACCATTGCCCTACCCTAAAACACGACCCCCTACACTACACAAACACCACTGCACTACCCTAAAGCCTAAAACACTACCTCAAGCATGACCACCTACTCTACCCAAACATCTTTGCACTACCCTAAAACATGACCCCCTATACTACACAAACACCACTGCACTACCCTTAACCCTAAAACACTACCCCCAGCACGACCCCCTACATTACACAAACACCACTGCACTACCCTAAATCTATCCCCAGCACGACCCCCTACACTACCCAAACACCACTGCACTACCCTAAACCCTAAAACACTACCCCCAGCACGACCCCCTACACTACCCAAACACCACTGCACTACCCTAAACCCTAAAACACTACCCCCAGCATGACCCCCTACACTACACAAACACCACTGCACTACCCTAAAACACTACCCCCAGCATGACCCCCTACACTACCCAAACACCATGGCACTACCCTAAATCCTAAAACACTACCCCCAGCACGACCCCCTAAACTACCCAAACAACACTGCACTACCCTAAAACATGACCCCCTACACTACACAAACACCTTTGCACTACCCTAAACCCTAAAACACTACCCCCAGCATGACCCCCTACACTACACAAGCACCACTGCACTACCCTAAACCCTAAAACACTACCCAAGCACGACCCCCTACACTACCCAAACACCACTGCACTACCCTAAACTCTAAAGCTACACCCTGCACGACCCACTACACTACCCAAACACCACTGCACTACCCTAAACCCTAAATCTACCCCAGCACGACCCCCTACACTACACAAACACCACTGCACTACCCTAAACCCTAAAACACTACCCCCAGCTCGACCCCCTACACTACGCAAAACACCACTGCACTACCCTAACCCCTAAAACACTAATACCAGCACGACCCCCTACATTACACAAACACCACTGCACTACCCTAAACCATAAAACACGACCCCAGCATGACCTCCTACACTACCCAAACACCACTGCACTACCCTAAATCCTAAAACACGACCCCCAGCACGACCTCCTACACTACCCAAACACCACTGCACTACCCTAAACCCTAAAACACGACCCACAGCACGACCCCCTACACTACCCAAACACCACTGCACTACCCTAAACCCTAAAACATGACCCCCAGCATGAGCCCCTACTCTACCCAAACACCACTGCACTACCTTAAACACTAAAGCATGACCCCCAGCATGACCCCCTACACTACACAAACACCACTGCACTACCCTAAACCCTAAAACACAACCCCAGCATGACCCCCTACACTACACAAACACCACTGCACTACCCTAAACCCTAAAACACTACCCAAGCACAACCCCCGTCACTACACAAACACCACTGCACTACCCTAAACCCTAAAACACTACCCCCAGCACGACCCCCTACATTTACCAAATACCACTGCACTACCCTAAACCCTAAAACACTACCCCCAGCACGACCCCCTACACTACCCAAACACCACTGCACTACCCTAAACCCTAAAACACTACGACCCCCTACACTACACAAATACCATTGCACTACCCTAAACCTTAAAACACTACCCCAGAACGACCCCCTACACTACACAAACACCACTGCACTACCCTAAATTCTAAAATTCTACCCTCTACACTACACAAACACCACTGTACTACCCTAAATCCTAAATCACTACCCCCAGCATGACCCCCTACACTACCCAAACACCACTGCACTACCCTAAACCCTAAAACACTATCCCCAGCACGACCCCCACACTACACAAACACCACTGCACTACCCTAAACCCTAAAACACTACCACAGCACGATCCCCTACACTACCCAAACACCACTGCACTACCCTAAATCCTAAAACACTACCCCCAGCACGAGCCCCTGCACTACCCAAACACCACTGCACTACCCTAAAACACGATCCCCTATACTACACAAACACCACTGCACTACCCTAAACCCTAAAACACTACCCCCAGCACGACCCCCTACACTACACAGACACCACTGTACTACACTAAACCCTAAATCTACCCCCAGCACGACCCCTACATGACCCAAACACCACTGCACTACCCTAAACCCTAAATCTACCCCCAGCATGACCCCTACACTACACAAACACCACTGCACTACCCTAAACCCTCAACCACTACCCCCAGCACGACCTCCTACACTGTCCAAACACCACTGCACTACCCTAAACCCTAAAACTCTACCCCCAGCATGACCCCCTATACTACACAAACACCACTGCACTACCCTAAACCCTAAAACACTACACCCAGCACAACCGCCTACACTACCCAAACACTACTGCACTACCCTAAACCCTAAAACATGACCCCCTACACTACACAAACACCACTGCACTACCCTAAACCCTAAAACACTAGTCCAGCATGACCGCCTACACTACACAAACACCACTGCACTACCCTAAACCCTAAATCTACCCCCAGCATGACCCCTACACTACACAAACACCACTGCACTACCCTAAACCCTAAACCACTACCCCCAGCACGACCGCCTACACTGTCCAAACACCACTGCACTACCCTAAACCCTAAAACTCTACCCCCAGCATGACCCCTACACTACACAAACACCACTGCACTACCCTAAACCCTAAAACACTACACCCAGCACAACCCCCTACACTACCCAAAGACCACTGCACTACCCTAAACCCTAAAACATGACCCCTACACTACACAAACACCACTGCACTACCCTAAATCCTAAAACACTACCCCCTATACTACACAAACACCACTGCACTACCCTAAACCCTAAAACACTGCCCCCAGCATGACCCCCTACACTACACAAACACCACTGCACTACCCTAAACCCAAAATCTACCCCCAGAACGACCCCCTATACTGCCCAAACACCACTGCACTACCCTAAACCCTGAAATGAAATTTGAAAATGAAATTTGTACTTGTAAAGCGCACCCACACCCCCAAAGGGGTGTCCAGGCGCTGTACGCATACCGCTGTGGAACCCTTCCTGGCTTTTCCCTGTGAAATGTCCACTCCTGGGCACCCCCAGGGTGAAGCCAGGCATCCCAGCGCTGTTGGGGCCTTTGTGGAGATTAAGCAAGCTATTGCCCAGAGTTGCAGAGTGGGACCCATGATTAGAATAGGCACCAAGGCGAGAATTATCAGATCCGAGGAAATTGAGCCCAAGACCCGCCGAGGCGGGAATTGAACCCTGGTCCCGGGCCAGATCTCTGCATCAGGGTCTGCTGCTCTAACCATTGAGCCACACTTCTCCACTAAACCCTAAAACACTACCCCCAGCACGACCCCCTACACTACCCAAACACCACTGCACTACCCTAAACCCTAAAACACTACCCCGAGCAGGACCGCCTACACTACCCAAACACCAGTGCACTACCCTAAACCCTAAAACAGGACCCCCTACACTACACAAACACCACTGCACTAACCTAAACTCTAAAACACTACCCCCAGCATGACCCCCCTACACTACCCAAACACCACTGCACTACCCTAAACCCTAAAACACTACCCCCAGCACGACCCCCTACACTACCCAAACACCACTGCACTACCTTAAACCGTAAAACACGACCCCCTACACTACACAAACACCACTGCACTACCCTAAACCTTAAAACACGACCCCCAGCACAACCCCTTACACTACACAAACACCACTGCACTACCCTAAACCCTAAAACACTACCCCCAGCAAGTCCTCCTATACTACCCAAACACCACTGCACTACCCTAAACCCTAAAACACTACCCCACCACGATCCCCTACACTACCCAAACACAACTGCACAACCCTAAACCCTAAAACACTACCCCCAGCAAGACCTCCTATACTACACAAACACCACTGCACTACCCTAAACCCTAATTCACTACCCCCAGCATGACCCCCTACACTACGCAAACACCACTGCACTACCCTAAACACTAAAACTCTACCCCCAGCACGACCCCCTACACTACCCAAACACCACTGCACTACCCTAAAACACTACCCCAGCACGACCCGAATATATAGAATGAATATAGTTTTCCTAACAAAAAATTATTCACAATTTTTTTTAAAATATATATATCTATATGTATAAATATATAGAAAATAAAAAAAACATAGGATTGAGGTACATTAGACTTACAAATTTTCTTTTAAAAACCTTTGAAATTCACTGAAAAACCATAGGTTTCAGGCATGTTATAGTTAGAAATTAGCATTTAAAAAACCATAGAAATTCACTGAAAAAACCATAGGTTTCAGGCACGTTATAGTTAGAAATTAGCATTTAAGAAACCATAGAAATTTACAGAAAAAACCATAGGTTTCAGGAACGTTATAGTTAGTTGGACATTTCACACCTACAAAACCATAGAAATTCTGGCGTTATAGTTAGTTCAGCTAACTATAACTCGTGCCCCCGCAATGCACTGCTGATGACGTCACATATTACATCATTCATGACATGGTCAGTGACATCACTGATGACATCTCAAATGACATCACTGATGACATCTCTGATGACGTCATCCACGTGAAAATCTGATGCACCTCCTCACACCTGAATATAACCTTTGATACACCCACTCTAAAATACAGACTACCATTTTCGAAAAAATAGACCCATCAATACCAGTTACTAAATACGCACTGACTGATTCCTAGGTCTACCCACACAACCACTCATTCACCCATACAGTCACTCATACATGCAGTCACTCATCAATACAACACTATCATATGTACTCATACACCTATACAGACACTCACACACTGCCACATATCCAGAGTTACTCACACACCTAGTCAGTCATGCAAAGAATCAATCATACTTCCATTTACTCACCTATACAGTTATACAGACACCACCTCACTTATTCATACAGATACTAACACATAATTACTCTCCTATGGAATCACTGATACAAATACACACACATCCATGCAGCCACTCTCACAATTACTGACTCTCACATATAGTTATTTATATACACCATCACTCACATATACTGCCTTTTCCATATGTAGTTACTTGCACATGTGCCACTGAGACATCCATTCACTCACCAACACACCCATACACACACTCACCCACCCATACAGCTGTTTCCACATGCACTCTTGAACCCATACACCCAGTGAATCAACCACTCACACATCTATGCACAGAGTCACACACCTCCCACCCACCTACACACACACTCAGGCAGCCATACAAATACTCAGGCAAGCAATCAATAACCCATATAGACACTCATGCAGCTACTCACCAACCCATGCAGCAGCTTACACAACAACAGACAGACTGATACAGACTTTCACACAGTTTAGTCACTAATCCATGCATTCAGTTAGACACATTTAATCACTCACTTATACAGTCAGTCACGTACCTACAAATCCTCCATACAGACACTTATACACCCACTCATTCTTCAATACAGCTTGGCATATATATAAAACAAATTTAAACTTTACAGAAACACACAGTCACTGGATGATGTCATCAGTGATGTCATTTGAGATGTCATCAGTGATGTCATCAGTGATGTCACTGACCATGTCATGAATGATGTAATATGTGACGTCATCAGCAGTGCATTGCAGGGGCACGAGTTATAGTTAGCTGAACTAACTATAACGCCGGAATTTCTATGGTTTTGTACGCGTGAAATGTCCAACTAACTATAACGTTCCTGAAACCTATGGTTTTTTCAGTGAATTTCTATGGTTTTTTAAATGCTAATTTCTAACTATAACGTGCCTGAAACCTATGGTTTTTTCAGTGAATTTCTATGGTTTTTTAAATGCTAATTTCTAACTATAACGTGCCTGAAACCTATGGTTTTTTCAGTGAATATATGTATGTGTATATATGTGTGTGTATATATATATATGTATGTGTATATATGTGTGTGTATATATATGTATGTGTATATGTGTATATGTGTGTGTATATACATACATGTATGTGTATGTGTGTGTATATACATATATGTATGTGTATATATGTGTGTGTATATATATATATGTATGTGTATATGTGTGTGTATATATATATATGTATGTGTATATATGTGTATATATGTATGTGCATATATGTGTGTATATATATGAAAGTGTATATATGTGTGTATTATATATATGTATGTGTATATATGTGTGTATATATATATGTATGTGTATAAATGTGTGTATATATATGTGTGTGTATAAATATGTGTGTATATATGTGTATATCTATATGTATGTATATATATATATGTATATATATATCTATGTATATATGTATGTATATATGTATGTATGTATATGTATGTATATATGTGTGTATATATGTATGTATATATATATATATGTGTGTGTGTATATGTATGTATATATTATCTACTGGCGGTCGCCAGTAGATAGTTATAGTTAAAACCTATTATCCATAGGAAATCCGCGACATTCTATTTGAAATAACGTTGGCGCCGGTTGACGAATCTTCGCGAAAGTTTCCAACTTGTTGGGGCGCTCCGGTCCGCTCCTATCCTGAAAGTCTTGGGGTGATACGTCAAGCGGGGGCCGAGAAAAAGGGGGTCCCAAAACGCGTTTTCCCCATTCATTTTTCCATAGGAACCTTTAGTCGCAGCTACAGCCCGAACTGCTGAACGGAATTACACCAAATTTGGCAAAGAGGTAGCCCTTGGTTCAGTGTCGTGCCTTTTGCTTAAATGGTGTAAATCCGTTCAGTAGTTCCTGAGAAAATCAAAAGTAAAGTCACATATATATCTGGGCGGAGCCTAACCACACATGTCATCGTGAGATCTGATTGGCTGTCAGCACTTCATCCTGGAATTTCTGGCAGCCATCTTGGGACCAATATAAATGATAGTACCTCATTGAAATGCATTGTAGTGAATAGAAGATTTTGAGGGTCACCAAAAGGAGAACTATAAAGGGTGATAACAGGCTTTAGTTACATTAGAATTTATTTGTTGATGGTACCATACTAATTTTAGGAATTGTGGTGTATTCTAAGGTGATTTTACCATGTGAAAAACCTTCTGCTGGGATATCATGAATCATGTTTGAGAGAACACTATTTTCTCATGCTTGTCCCATGGAGGTTTGGAAGGTGCTCCAGAAGCTAAAATGAGAGCATATTTTCTGTAAATTCACATTATCTTTCTCACTCATGTGAGAATGAAGTCTGACATTCTCAGTAAAACATGTACATCCAACAAGGGCAGAGACTGTCAGTTGATTCCTTTGTGTTCTACTGCAGCTTCCCAGAGTGTTCTAAAGAACAACTAGAGTGCTAACAGCCTTACTTATGACAAAAGTATGGCACACCTGAAGCCATCTTGATTGGAATAAACTGGTAACACTTAAACAATTTAATTTAAAAAGGAACAAAATGATGGGGTTCATTTTGTCATAGAAATTATGGTTAGTGCTGTAGAAAGAAAAATTAGGACATGTTTCAAGTGTGATCTCAAATATCTTCCTGTTATATTTCAACAGGAGCAGCCTGCCAGTTGATGCCTTTGTGTTCTACTGCAGCTTCCCAGAGTGTTCTAAAGAACAACTAGAGTGCTAACAGCCTTACTTATGACAAAAGTATGGCACACCTGAAGCCATCTTGATTGGAATAAACTGGTAACACTTAAAACATTTAATTTAAAAAGGAACAAAATGATGGGGTTCATTTTGTCATAGAAATGATGGTTAGTGCTCTGGAAAGAAAAATTAGGACATGTTTCAAGTGTGATCTCAAATATCTTCCTGTTATATTTCAACAGGAGCAGCCTGCCAGTTGATGCCTTTGTGTTCTACTGCAGCTTCCCAGAGTGTTCTAAAGAACAACTAGAGCGCTAACAGCCTTACTTATGACAAAAGTATGGCACACCTGAAGCCATCTTGATTGGAATAAATCGGTAACACTTAAAACATTTAATTTAAAAAGGAACAAAATGAGGGGTTCTTTTTGAAATTGAAATTATGGTTAGTGCTGCAGAAAGAAAAATTAGGGCATGTTTTAAGTGAGATCTCAAATCCTCTTCTATTTCATTAGAAAATTCTGACATGCAGACTGAAACAATCACTTTCAATACCAGCAGCAGACTACCAGTTAACTCCCTGGTGAGCAGTAGCTTTACTCCAGTGATCTAATGAGCAACTAGAGTGCTAACATTCTGAATTTATGGCAGATGTGAGACCCATCTGAATGCCTTCTTGATGGAATCAAAGTAAAAAACTGAAAGCATTTCCTACTGAGGAGACTGCAGTAAATGAAGAAATTAGGAAACTTCATAACAAAGAAGTCTTCCAAGATGGCCACCAGTGAAAAAAGAGCCCAAATGTAGCACAAATATTACCCAGATGTAGCCCACATATAGCCCAATGACAAAAGTGTGCAAAAACTTTTTGTTTTTAGTTTTTGCAGTTTTATGTAGTGCAGACTGGTCAGGTATTGGAGCATTGCATCTTAAAACATGACCCCTACACTACAAAAACACCACTGCACTACCTTAAACCCTAAAACACTACCCCCAGCACGACCCCCTACACTACCCAAACACCACTGCACTAACCTAAATCCTAAAACACTACCACCAGCACGACCCCTACACTACCCAAACACCACTGCACTACCCTAAAACATGACCCCTACACTACACAAACACCACTGCACTACCCAAAACCCTAAAACACTACCCCCAGCACGACCCCCTACACTACACAAACTCCACTGCACTACCCTAAACCCTGAAACACTACACCCAGCACGACCCCCTACACTACCCAAACACCACTGCACTACCCTAAAACATGACCCCCTACACTACACAAACACCACTGCACTACCCTAAACCCTAAAACACTACCCCCAGCACGACCCCCTACACTACACAAGCACCACTGCACTACCCTAAACCCTAAAACACTACCCCCAGCATGACCCCCTACACTGCCCGAACACCACTGCACTGCCCTAAACCCTGAAACACCAGCCCCTGCATGACCCCCTACTCTGCCCGAACACCACTGCACTGCCCTAAACCCTGAAACACCACCCCTAGCACGACCCCCTACACTGCCCGAACACCACTGCACTGCCCTAAACCCTGAAACACCACCCCTTCACGACCCCCTACACTGCCCGAACACCACTGCACTGCCCTAAACCCTGAAACACCACCCCCAGCATGACCCCCTACACTGCCCGAACACCACTGCATGGCCCTAAACCCTGAAACACTACCCCCAGCAAGACCCCCTACACTGCCCGAACACCACTGCACTGCCCTAAACCCTGAAACATCACCCCCAGCAAGACCCCCTACACTGCCCAAACACTACTTCACTGCCCTAAACCCTGAAACACCACCCCTCAGCACGACACCCTACACTGCCCGAACACCACTGCACTGCCCTAAACCCTGAAACACCACCCCAGCACGACCCCCTACACTGCCCGAACACCACTGCACTAAACCCTGAAACACCACCCCCTGCACGACCCCCTACACTGCCGGAACACCACTGCACTGCCCTAAACCCTGAAACACCACCCCCAGCACGACCCCCTACACTGCCCTAACACCACTGCACTGCCCTAAACCCTGAAACATCACCCCCAGCACAACACCCTACACTGCCTGAGCACCATTGCTCTGCCCTAAACCCTGAAACACTAGCCCCAGCACGACCCCCTACACTGCCCGAACACCACTGCACTGCCCTAAACCCTGAAACACCACCCCCAGCATGACCCCCTACACTGCCCGAACACCACTGCACTGCCCTAAACCCTGAAACACCAGCCCCAGCAAGACCCCCTACACTGCCCGAACACCACTGCACTGCCCTAAACCCTGAAACACCAGCCCCAGCACGAACCCCTACACTGCCCGAACACCACTGCACTGCCCTAAACCCTGAAACACCAGCCCCAGCATGACCCCCTACACTGCCCGAACACCACTGCACTGCCCTAAACCCTGAAACACCAGCCCCAGCACGACCCCTACACTGCCCGAACACCACTGCACTGCCCTAAACCCTGAAACACCAGCCCCAGCACCACCCCCTACAATGCCCGAACACCACTGTACTGCCCTAAACCCTGAAACACCACCCCTGCACCGCCCCCTACACTGCCCGAACACCACTGCACTGCCCTAAACCCTGAAACACCACCCCTGCACGACCCCCTACACTGCCCGAACACCACTGCACTGCCCTAAACCCTGAAACACCACCCCTGCACCACCTCCTACACGGCCCGAACACCACTGCACTGCCCTAAACCCTGAAACACCACCCCCTGCACCGCCCCCTACACTGCCCGAACACCACTGCACTGCCCTAAACCCTGAAACAACACCCCCAGCATGACCCCCTTTACTGCTCGAACACCACTGCACTGCCCCAAACCCTGAAACACCACCCCCAGCATGACCCCCTACACTGAAAAAACCACAGGTTTCAGGGGCGTTATAGTTAGTTGGACATTTCACTCGTACAAAACCAGAGAAATTTGGCCGTTATTGTTAGTTGAGCTAACTATAACAGGCGCCCCCGCAATGCACTGCTGATGACGTCACATATTACATCACTCATGACATGGTCAGTGACATCACTGATGACATCATCCAGTGACTGTGTGTTTCTGTAAAGCTTAAATATGTTTTATAAATATATATGCCAAGGTGTATTGAAGAATGAGTGGGTGTATGAGTGTCTGTATGGATGATTTAGTAGGTGCGTGACTGACTGTATAAGTGAGTGATTAAACGTGTCTTACTGAATGCATGGGTTAGTGACTAAACTGTGGAAATGTCGGAATCAGTCTGTCAGTTGATGTGTAAGTGGCTGCATGGGTTAGTGAGTAGCTACTTGACTCTCTATATGGGTTATTAATTGGTTGTCTGTGTATCTGTATGGGTGCCTGAGTGTCTGTGTGGGTGGGGGGGTGACTCCATGCATAGATGTGTGAATGGGTGATTCAGTGGGAGTATGGGTTCAACAGTGCATCTGTGAAGGGCTGTATGGGTGGGTGAGTGTGTGTATAGGTGTGTTGGTGAGTGAATGGATGTCTCAATGGTACATGTGTGAGTAACTACATATGTGAAAGGCAGTATATGTGAGTGTTGCACTATATAAATGACTATATGTGAGTGTGAGTGATTGTGAGAGTGGCTGTATGGATGAGTATATGCTTGTGTCAGTGATTGTATAAGAGAGTAAATATGTGTTACTATCTGTATGAATAAGTGAGGTGGTGTGTGTATAACTGTGTAGGTGAGTAAATAGCAGTGTGATTGATTATTTGCATCACTGACTATGTGTGTGAGTAACTCTATGGGTGAGTGGTGTTGTGTGAGTATCTGTGTAAGTATATGAGTACATATGATAGGGCTGTATTGATGAGTGACTGCATGTATGCATGACTGTGTGGTTGAATGAGTTGATGTGTGTGTAGTCCTAGGAATTAGTGAGTGGGTATGTAGCAACTGGTATTGGTGTGTCTATTGTTTCGAGAATGCAAGTCTGTATTTTATAGTGGGAGTATTAAAGGTTATATTATGTGAGGAGGTGCATCAGATTATCACATGGATGATGTCATCAGTGATGTCATTTGAGATGTCATCAGTGATGTCACTGACCATGTCATGAGTGACGTAATATGTGACGTCATCAGCAGTGCATTGCGGGGGCGCCAGTTATAGTTAGCTCAACTAACTATAACAGCCGAATTTCTCTGGTTTTGTATGAGTGAAATGTCCAACTTTTTATAACGCCCCTGAAACCTGTGGTTTTTTCAGTGAATTTCAAAGGTTTTTTAAGTGAAAATTTCTAACTATAATGTCCCTGAAACCTATGGTTTTTCAGTGAATTTCAAAAGTTTTTTTATGCTAATTACTAAGTATAATGTCAAAAAAAAAATTCTAATTTTTTTAATTGTTATAAAAATAATGTAATATTTTCTATTTTCTAAAATATAAATATAATTTTATTTTATTTTTTTTATAAAAAAGTGGATTCGCGTACCGATCGTGTACCTGTCTCGGTGGGTGCGCGAATCCAAGCCGCCATATTTGTTAAGTCGTGTAGGATGCGCGCTCGGTAAGCGAGGGGTGCGCGACTTTCGGCTCCGCTTAACGTCACGTACGTAGTTCCGGAGGTCGCGCCGGGTGCGCGAATCCATCGCAAATCTTTACGTTTTAAAAGTATATGTATATCAGTTTAATATGTATATTATAGCAAGAAATTATTTAATCTATTTATAAAAAGCATATATTTGTAACTGGAATAAAGATAAATTATTGTTAAATATATTTTTACGGAATCGCAACGGGTGCACGCTGGTTGCGCGCCGGGTGCACAAATCCATGTGAATTCAAAAGAAAGAATTTCATTGGTTAAAAAGCTTTTTAATCTAGAAGTTACAGCACCCCACCCAAATTTCTCATTCCTTCACCAACATTGGCAGGAGACACACCTTTTGTGTTTAGTGCTCTTATTGTATTTTTTGGTGTTTTTTAAAGCAAAAAACAAGAAAAATGGCATCTTCAAACCCACCAGATGACATCCTTGGTGAAGAAGATGAGTTGGAGGAACCAACAAAAAGAAGAAAAGAAAGCATTGTGTGGGCCTTCTTCACTTTTCCAGATGGAGAAAAGAAGGTCAATGCTAGAAAGGTGACCTGCAGCATTTGCAAGCACATATTATCTCGGTGCTCCGAGAAAAAATACTCCTGCGGTACTTCTTCTATGTTGAAGCACCTGCAAACCATTCATCCTCGTCAGCTAGCACGGGAGCAACGACGACGAGAGCTGGAAGAACAAGCCCAGCAAGATGATCAACAAGCAGGACATAGTACATCAGCTGGTACCACAAGTTCTAGCAGAGAACCTGATATTAGGCCAGAGTTTGCTGGTCTTGAGCAAAGATGCATAAAATGTAAAAAGTTCTTTGTTATGGTGAACAGTCTATCGACGCAAGTGTTTTCGCTGCAAGAAGCCACCATTGTTAATTTTTTTTTGCAATGATTTTTTAATTGAAAAAAGTTACCGAAACGTTTCAGGTTTTTTTGCTGTGTGTTCGTTTTTTTATTTTTTTAAACCAAAAAATATAAAAAAGTGTTTTACAAAACACAAAAAAATTATAAAACAAAAAAAGAAGCAAAAAAAGGTTCTTGTTAGAACCGCCTATTTGGTTAAAAAAAGACAAATTTGTATGTGTTGTACGAAGAAGTGCATGGATAATATCTGGGTGATTCCATGGGTGCATGGGTAGTGCCTGGATGATTGGAGGAGTCCAAGGATAGTGCCTGAGTGAATCAAAAGTGCATGGGTAGTGCCTGGGTGATTGCAAGACTGCAAGGGTAATGTCTGGGGGCCTCATTTGCTGTAGGGCAGCACAGCAGGCCTTCCTCCTGCGCTGCCCTATGGCAAAAGAAAAGGGCAGGAATGCACCGTATCTATAAGATACGGC
Source organism: Calotriton arnoldi (assembly GCA_963921515.1). Classification (NCBI taxonomy): domain Eukaryota; kingdom Metazoa; phylum Chordata; class Amphibia; order Caudata; family Salamandridae; genus Calotriton; species Calotriton arnoldi. Next base: position 13,609 of record CAWUFW010013605.1, read on the forward strand.
GCATTCCTGTCCTTTTCCCCTCCACCAGTGCACAATGGACTGCCGTGCGCCAACGCAGGCACCTTTGCACCATGGTGCAAGGGTGGATGCATTGAGGGGATGATTTTTTTTGTACAGGAAAGGAAACCTTTCTGTACAAAAATAATCACAAGAGACTTTTTCCTCTTTCTATGTGTGCTGCAGAATGCAGCACACATAGAAAGAGGAAAAATGAGGAGAAATAAAGATATTTCTCCTTGTTGCGCCTCCCTGATGCCTCCCCTAGGGAGGCGTCAGCTTTTGGCACTGCCTCGGATTTACGATTTCTTGTAAATCTGGGGCAGTGTGAAAAAGCCATGGATGTTGCTGGGAATGCCCCCAGCAACACCCATTGCACGCACCTTTAACGCAGAACACTGCGTTAAAGGGACTGATATTTATCAGGCAGCATTAGGCCAAAAAAAGTGGCTTAGTGCTGCCTGATAAATATCACGCAGGCTCCTGTGCCACGGAACGTCACAAACAGTGACATTCTGGAGGTGCAAGGGGCCTCATAAATGAGGCCCTGGGAGCATAGAGGAGTGTATAGGTAGTACCTGAGTGATTAGACGAGTGTATATACAGTGTCTGGGTGATTTTATAAGTGCATGGGTAGTGCCTGGGTGATTGTGTGACTGCAGGGATAGTGCCTGAGTTATTGAATGAGTGCATGGCTAATGCCTGTGTGATTGCATGAGTCCAGGGGTAATGTCTGAGTGATTGAAGGACTGCATGGGTAATACCTGAGTGCATGGAAGAGTTTATGGGTAGTGCCTGGATGCATGTAGTACTGCATGGGTAGTTCCTGGGTGAATGGAGGAGTGCATGAGTAGTAGTAGGGTGATTCCATGAGTGCAACAGTAGTGTGTGGATGATTGGAATATTGCATGGGTAGTGCTTGGGTGATTGCATGAGTGCCACAGAAGTGCCTTAGTGCCTGTATGAGTGCATGAGCAGTGCATGACTGATTGAAGGAGTGCATGGATAATGCCTAGGTGATTGTATGAATGCAGAGGTAATATTTGGGTGAATGGAGGAGTGCATGGCTACTTATGCAAAAGAAACAATTGATGGACGGAATGCTGGACAATGCAAGCATTCACCCCCAGTCACAAGGATCTGGGTTAAATCCATCATTCTTTTGCTCACCACACCTCCCCAGTTTAGACCCAGCCATACGCAAATCAGTCTTGACCCTGTTCCTTGTGGGAACAGTCCAGCCCGAACTGCCAAGCCAGGTCCTCCCTGGACCGGAAACAAGCATCCTGGGACCGGTTTCAGGGCATCACCCTTCATCAGCCAGGCTAGCTTGAATCCAGTGGTGTAGTGAGCACGGGACCCACATCTGGGCATACCCTTCCCACTTAGGGCGACATATGCAAAAGAAACAATTGATGGACGGAATGATGGACAATGCAAGCATTCACCCCCAGTCACAAGGATCTGGGTTAAATCCATCATTCTTTTGCTCACCACACCACGCCAGTTTAGACCCAGCCATATGGAAATCAGTCTTGACCCTGTTCCTTGTGGAAACAGTCGAGCCCGAACTGCCAAGCCAGGTCCTCCCTGGACCGGACACAAGCATCCTGGGACTGGTTTCAGGGCATTACCCTTCATCAGCCAGGCTAGCTTGAATCCAGTGGTGTAGTGAGCACGGGACTCACGTCTTGGCATACCCTTCCCACTTAGGGCGATATATGCAAAAGAAACAATGGATGGACGGAATGCTGGACAATGCAAGCATTCACCTCAGTCACAAGGATCTGGGTTAAATCCATCATTCTTTTGCTCACCACACCACCCCAGTTTAGACCCATCCATATGCAAATCAGTCTTGACCCTGTTCCTTGTGGGAACAGTCCAGCCTGAACTGCCAAGCCAGGTCCTCCCTGGACCAGAAACAAGCATCCTGGGACCGGTTTCAGGGTATCACCCTTCATCAGCCAGGCTAGCTTGAATCCAGTGGTGCAGTGAGCACTGGACCCATGTCTGGGCATAGCCTTCCCACTTAGGGCGACATATGCAAAATAAACAAGTGATGGACGGAATGCTGGACAATGCAAGCATTCACCCCCAGTCACAAGAATCTGTGTTAAAATTATCATACTTTTGCTCACCACACCACCCCGTTTAGCCCCAGCCATATGCAAATCAGTCTTGAACCTGTTCCTTGTGGGAACAGTCCAGCTCGAACAGCCAAGCCAGGTCCTCCCTGGACCTGAAACAAGCATCCTGGTACCGGTTTCAGGGCATCACCCTTCATCAGCCAGGCTAGCTTGAATCCAGTGGTGTAGTGAGCACGGGCCCCACGTCTGGGCATACCCTTCCCACTTAGGGCAACATATGCAAAAGAAACAATTGATGGACGGAATGCTGGACAATGCAAGCATTCACCCCCAGTCACAAGGATCTGGGTTAAATCCATCAATCTTTTGCTCACCACACCACCCCAGTTTAGACCCAGCCATATGCAAATCAGTCTTGACCCTGCTCCTTGTGGGAACAGTTTAGCCCGAACTGCCAAGCCAGGTCCTCCCTGGACCGGAAACAAGCATCCTGGGACCGGTTTCAGGGCATCACCCTTCATCAGCCATCCAGATTGCTTGACTGCAGGGGTAGTGCCTGAGCTATTGAACGAGTGCATGGCTAATGCCTGTTTGATTGCATGAGTCCAGGGGTAATGTCTGAGTGATTGAAGGACTGCATGAGTAATACCTGAGTGCATGGAAGAGTTCATGGGTAGTGCCTGGATGCATGTAGGACTGCATGGGTAGTTCCTGGGTGAATGGAGGAGTGCATGAGTAGTAGTAGGGTGATTCCATGAGTGCAGCAGTAGTGTGTGGATGATTGGAATACTGCATGGGTAGTGCTTGGGTGATTGCATGAGTGCCACAGAAGTGCCTTAGTGCCTGTATGAGTGCATGAACAGTGCATTACTGATTGAAGGAGTGCATGGGTAATGCCTAGGTGATTGTATGAATGCAGGGGTAATATTTGGGTGAATGGAGGAGTGCATGGCTACTGCCTGAGTGATTAGATGAGTGTATAGGTATTGCCTTGGTGATTTTATAAGTGCAAAGGTAGTGGTGGGTGATTGGAGAAGTGCATGGATAGTACCAGGATGACTGGAGGACTGCAAGGGTAGTGCCTAGGTTATTCTATGAGTGCATAAGTAGTGCCTGGGTTATTGCGTGACTGAAAGGGTAGTGCCTGAGTGATTGAAGGAGTGCATGGGTAATGCCTCTGTGATTGTATAAGTGCAGTTGTAATGTCTGGGTGATTGAAGGAGTGCAAAGGTAATGCGTGGGTGTATGGAAGAGTGCATTGGTAGTACATGGGTACATATAGCACTGCCTGGGTAGTTTTTGGGTGATTAGAGGAATGCATGAGTAGTAGCAGGGTGATTGCATGAGTGCAGGAGTAGTGTGTGGATGATTGGAAGACTGCATGGGTAGTGCTTGGATGATTGCATAAGTGGTACAGAACTGCCTGAGCACATGTATAACTGCATGGGTACTGCCTGAATGATTGAAGTAGTGCATGGCTAATGCCTAGGTGATTGTATGGGAGATGCAGGGGTAATGTTTGGGTGAATGGAGAAGTGCATTGGAAGTGCCTGAGTGATTACACAAGTGTATAGGTAGTGCCTTAGTCATTTTATAAGTGTATGGGTAGTGGCTGGGTGATTGAAGGAGTGCATGGATAGTGCCAGGATGACTGAAGGAGTGCAAGGGTAGAGCCTGGGTTACTGCATGAGTGCATAGGTAGTGCCTGAGTGATTGTATGACTACATGGGCACTGCCTCAGTTATTGAAGGAGTACATGGATAATGTGTAAGTGATTGCATGAATGCAGGGGTAATGTCTAGGTGAATGTAGGAGTGCATAGGTAGTGCCTGAGTGATTAGACAAGTGTATAGGTACTACCTTGGTGATTTTATAAGTGCATGGATAGTGTCTGGGTGATTGCAGGAGTGCATGGATTGTGCCAGGATGACTGGAGGACTGCAAGGGTAGTGCCTAGGTTATTCCATGAGTGTATAAATAGTGCCTTGGTGATTGAAGGAGTGCATGGCTAATGCCTGTGTGATTGTATGAGTGCAGGGATAATATCTGGGAGATTGAAGGAGTGCATGGGTAATGCCTGAGTGCATGGAAGACTGCATGGGTAGTGCCTGTCTGCATGTAGAACTGCATGGGTAGTTCCTGGGTGATTGGAGGAGTGCATGAGTAGTAGCACAGTGATTGAATGAGTGCAGCAGTAGTGCCTGGATGATTGGAATACTGCATGTGTAGTTCCTGGGTGATTGGAGGAGTGCATGAGTAGTAGCAGGGTGATTGCATGAGTGCAGCAGTTGTGCCTGAATGATTGGAATACTACATGGATAGTGCTTTGGTGATTGCATGAGTGCCACAGAAGTGCCTGAGTCCATGTATGACTGCATGGGCACTGCATGAGTTATTGAAGGAGCGCATGAGCAATGCCTGGGTGATTGTATGAATGCAGGGGTAATATCTGGCTGAATGGAGGAGTGCATGGCTAGTGCCTGAGTGATTAGATGAGTATATAGGTAGTGCCTTGGTGATTTTAAAACTGCATAGGTAGTGGCTGGCTGATTGGAGGAGTGGATGGATAATGCCAGGATGACTGCAGGAGTGCAAGGGTAGTGCCTGGGTTATTGCATGAGTGTATAAGTAGTGCCTGGGTGATTGCATGACTGCATGGGCACTGCATGAGTTATTGAAGGAGCGCATGGGCAATGCCTGTGTGATTGTATGAGTGCAGGGGTAATGTCTGGGTGATTGAAGGAGTGCATGGGTAATGCCTGGGTGCATGGAAGAGTGCATAGGTAGTGCCTGCCTGCATGTAGGACTGCCTGGGTAGTTCCTGCATGATTGAAGCAGTGCATAAGTAGTAGGAGGGTGATTGCATGAGTGCTGGAGTAGTACGTGGATGATTGGAAGACTGCATGGATAGTGCTTGGGTGATTGCATGAGTGCACACGTAGTGTCTGCATGTTTTTATAAGTGTATGAATACTGCCTCAGTAATGATATGAATAAAGCAGTAATGCCTGGATTATTAGAAGGCTGCAAGGGTAGTGACTGGCTGATTAAAAGACTACATAGATAGTATATGGCTGATTTCAGGAGTGCATAGCTAATGCCTAGGTGGATCGACGAGTGCATCAGTAGTGCCTGGGTGATTGAAAGAGTACATATGTAGTGGCTGGGTGATATTATAAGTATATGAATTCAGGCTAGGTGAATCAACAAATGCTTGGATAGTGCTTGGGTGATGGCAAAAGTGTGAGAATAGTGCCTAATTATATACATCAGTGCATGGGTAGTATTTGAAAAAATGGATGAGTGCAATAAAAGTGACTGTAAACATTACATCATATTATTTTACTTATTACAGTATTTCATCTTACCTTCTTTTTTAAAGTACAAACCAAACTCAGTGAAACTATGTTTTAGTTGTTTTGTTCAAAACTGATTTTAAAATCTTTTCAAGGTTTACTATTACTTTCTGTAATAAAAAAGAAGAAAAACTGTTATTACATATAATATTATGGTTTTAAGAACATAACATAATTCTACAATTAGATAACATATTCAGTTTCCCTTTTTTGCTGTTCTCAGATTCTATTGAATTTCACTATACACAGTGATTTCAATGTAGATCATCATATAACAGGAGGGAAAAAAATGCAATCAATGAGTTGTAAAAAAAACCAAATCTGAGTCGAAAATATTTACAACAAATTCAACTATCTGTTAACCTATCTACAGTTTCTAAATTACATTCTTCAACTACATTAAATTATTTATTTTTCTGAAGTACATTTTCTAAAATATACACTCTCATTTACATTGCATATAATATAAAGATCGCATATATATACTAGTTCCTTGAAACACAATTTTGCAAATTCAATTAAAAAAAAGTAGAAATAATAATCCAAACACTAATTGGTCACATCTTCCCAATAGGCCGAATAATGTTTCCAAATCCATTGGCATTCATAATATCCAAAATAAACTCATTATTTTGTGTTCACATCTTCCCAATAGGCCGAAAGATGTTTTCAAAATTTTGGCATCAAAAATATCAGATATGAATCTGGTAATTCGTAAGGCAACCTACATTTGAATTCCAAATGGCCATCATTGCAATGTGTCCATCCTTTATTGCACTTTAAATACACAGTATAGGGGCCGATTCTGATGCGGGTTGGAAAAGCTTCCCGACCGAATCGGTTGGGAAATGGTGTCCGACCCACTCGGATCGGGAAAGTCCGACCGGCGGAGTAGGATGCATCCGGATGCTTCCAGATACGATTTGGTTGAACTCCCATTGACTTCAATGGGAATATTTGTTCCTAACCGCATCAGAATTCGGCCCTCGGTCGGGAAGACACGTTCCCGATCCGATTTGGAAGGAGCAAATGCCGTTAGGAGCCCTTCCTAACCGCATCAGAATCAGGCCCTCGGTCGGGAAGCTTTTCCAACCCGCATCAGAATCGGCCCCATAGTGTCCAGATGTTGTAGTAGGTCCATCATGGAATATAATAGCCACTGCTTTAAAAGTTCTTCCTGAAATTGACACTTGACTTGCCACAAAAATTTTAATTTTTGTTTCCAATTTTCTTCCATCTGCTGTACAACGTTGTAGCATTAAAATAACATATTGACCAAATCTTTCTATAAATAATGTTGACAACATTTCTGATTTGCAATGAGAACATTTCATATCTTGATTAGCTGTTTTTACTAATTTGTTAAAAGACACTGTTTTGCAATCTGGTATTGTCAAATATATGAATCGTTCAGTGTCTATTTCAGTGGTAGAAGAAAATGAACACTCTTCACATTTATGATCCCATCTGTAACGTACTCCAAACAAATTTTCAATTTCTATTCCTTCATCTTCCAATACTGCAAGAATAAACATAAGAAATTCTTGTGCATCTTGTTGTACATTAAGTGTAAATTGTGAAGAACCAGTACATATATCCAAAAGATGCCGTATGCCAGAAACAGTATGGATTTTAGTTTTATCAGTTTCCAACTTTTCAAAAATATAATGTAACAATGAACAGAATCTTTTTTCTCGATTTACCATAATTTGATGATGAAGATATTCTAGATAAAACACAGCGTTCACAATTACATTAGCATAGCAGTTGCTACCTGAACTATTTGCTAACTGGTATCCTACAATATCATCAACAGTGTCCATTTTCATTTTCTTTGCAGTTTCATCATTCTCTTGAATTGTTTTCTTTTTCCAACCTCACTAGAATGTTTGTCATATTTTCATTTTGGACATACTACACGTTTTTCATATATGGGATATTCACCTAAGTTAGGAGCATACAGTCTTCTTAACCGACTATACTCTCTTACACAATTAGCATCAGCACTAACCTTTTTCTCATCAAAATCAATCAAATACAAACCAGATAATGTTCTTACTCGCGACAATGCAACGTATGCCATGCCTTCTTTAAACACTGTAGTTCCAATATTTACCAAAGCACTGTCTACACTTAAACCTTGAGATTTATGAATGGTTACTGCATATGCTAAAGAAAGAGGAAACTGTTTTCTACAAACATACAAGTCTTTCACAAGCAAAAAACGAACAGCACAACATCCAATCTGTTTTACCTCTTCAATCTGATCAAATTTAACCTTAAAAAATTCAATTCCATCTCTCTTCTCATAATTAACAAAATCAACAACTTTTCCCATTGCTCCATTTACTAAACCTCTTTCTACATTCAAATTACGCGGTAAAATTACCCGACAGTTTACACATACATATAAAATCTTTTCTTTTTTTTTAAAATGATTTTTATTGGCATTTTTCTTGATTGCGATACAGACACAGTGAAGATTCAAGAAAAAACCCACAAAAAAACCACAAAAAAACATCATTCGTGATATTACATTAACGGTGGTGTTCAACAGCAGCGATATATATGACATTAGTAAAAAAGTTCTCAAGGATGACAACTCAACTCCCTTGTCCCTCACGTCCCTCCCTTCCAACTCCCCCTCCCGGCCACCCCCCAGCCCCGGGGGTTCACTGCAAGTCCTCCATCAGGAGACCATAATGTTGTATCCATGGTTTCCATATTTTCTGGAACTTTTTAGGACAGCCACGGGCTATATATGTAGTTTTCTCCCCTGACATGTACATGTCCATTCCTTTCCTCCACTCATCTATTGAGGGGCTTCTGCTGTTCCCCATTTGCGTGCCAAATCCCATTTGGCCACCACTAGCCCCAAGTTGAGTAGAGTTAACTTCTTTTTGGGGAGATCAATATCAGTGTGTATACCCAGTAAAACAAACTTGGGATCCAGGGGTATCTTATCCTCTAGTACGTCTTCTAACTCTGTCGGGAGGGATGTCCAGTACGTCTGTATATATTGGCAGTCCCATATCGTATGGAAGTAGGAACTACTGGTCATATTGCATCTAAGGCAGTTGGGCGTGTCGGCCCTCCCTATGCGGTGTAATTGAGCTCTAACATAGTACATCCTATGCAGGTACTTAAATTGAATCAGTCTAAGACGGGACTTGATAGCCACCTCCCGGGGGTGCATCAGCGCAATTTCCCATTCCAAATCGTCAAACTCGCCTAGTTCTACCTCCCATTTCGTTCTCAGTTTCGCTAGAGAGTCTGGTTTATTATTTATTATGGTGCGGTACGTCCAGGAGACTGCCTTTTCCTTGATTTCGCCCATCAAAAGTCGCCCTTCTAAAGGGGCATATTCCGAGAGATTGCTTGCGTCTATACCTTGTGTGTGCCATGCATGTGCTAGCTGTAAGTATCTATAGTATTGTGTCTTGTGCATGTCATACTCTGTCTGGAGAAAGGAGAATGTCACCAGTTCACTGTGGTCTAATATGTCTTTAACGTGTGAGATCCCCAGCAGGTCCCATCCCCCGAATCCCTTCAGTTTCATTAATTCTTTAAGTCGTCCTCCCACCCAGAGAGGGGTTTCCCTTGTAACTCGGTTGTCCCACTTCATTAGCCTTTCTGCTTTCTTCCACACTGTTAACACCACTCGCGTGGCCATTAAAAGTTGCGCGTTCCCCTTCGCGCCGTATAAGTAGTGTGTATGTGGGCGTCTGTCAAACTGTGTGCGTTCCAGTGCATATGTGGGGTGGTCTCCCGGCATGTGTCCCCAATCTTACACCACTATCAAGTGGGCCGCCCAGTAGTATGCTCTGAGATCTGGCAAGGAGATGCCTCCATTATACTGATTACATTGCAGTGTTGCAAGTGCTACTTTAGGGGGTCTCCCGCCCCACAGGAACGTCCTCAGTATGCCATCAATTTTAACGAAAGCCTCCTCCGGTACCGGTTGGTATATGTTTTGAAGGATATATAGGAATTTTGGAAGCACTATCATTTTGTAAAGCGCAGCTCTGCCCAATAATGTTAGTGGTAAAGAGTTCCATTTGTCTACATCTGCGCTGAACTCTTTAAGTACTCTGTAGAGATTGCGGTTCAGAGCTTCGGCCTTATCTGTGGTGACATAGACTCCAAGATATTTTATACCATTAGGTGCTATCTGAAGTTGACTAATGTGTCTAACTGACCTCCAATCCCGACCCACCGGATATAAACAAGATTTCTCCCAATTGATTTTATACCCTGCATGTGCACCATATTCCTCAAAGCTACCCATAATCTTCGGGAGTGTCTTGTCGGGGTTTGTGACATACAGAAGAATGTCATTTGCATATAGTGATATGCACACGTCCAAGGACTCGGTTTCTTTCCCCCGGAAACCCGTTATGTTGGGATGTGCCCGGATGACACATGCAAGAGGCTCCAACACCAAAGCGAAGAGGAGGGGAGACAGAGGACACCCCTGCCGTGTCCCACGTTCTATCGGGAATTCCCACGAAACTACTCCATTAACCCGTGTCCTGGCCAAGGGTCTTTCATAGAGAATGGCTATCCACTGCCTGAATATAGGACCAAATCCAAATTTCTCCAGGGTGGACATGAGAAAGGGCCAGTGGACAGTGTCAAATGCTTTCTCAGCATCTAATGACAATATGAGGTGGGGGTCTGTTCTGGCTTTCGCTACTTCCAGCCAATTGAGCAACCTTCGGAGGTTGAGTCTTGTGGATCTCTTCGGCATAAAACCTGATTGGTCCTGGTGAATGAGGCCGGATATTACTCCGGTGAGCCTATTGGCTAGTACCCTAGCCAATAGTTTAGTCTCTATATTAATAAGGGAGATGGGTCGGTATGAGCTGCATTTCTGTGGTGGTCTATCCTTCTTGGGTATGACCACAATCGTGGCTGTTCGCAGATCTGTGGGGAGACTACCCACCTTCCGTGCCTCTAAAAACAGATTAATGCAAAAAGAACAATTGATGGACTGAATGCAGAACAATGTCATACATTCACCCCAGTACAGAGATCTGGGCCTAAATTTATCGTTTTTTTGCTCACCATGCCATTCCAGTTTGGACCCAGCCATATGCAAATCAGTCTTGACCCTGCGCCCAATGGGAACAGTCCAGCCCGAACTGCCAGGCCAAGTCCTCCCTGGACTGGAAACAAGCATCCTAGGACCGGTTTCGGGCTTTCAGCCCTCATCAGCCAGGATAGCTTGACTACAGTGGCATGGAGAGCATGGGACCCACGTCTGGGCATACCCGTCCCACTCGGGGTGACAAATGCAAAAAGAACAATTGATGGACTGAATGCAGAACAATGTCATACATTCACCCCAGTACAGAGATCTGGGCCTAAATCCATCATTTTTTTGCTCACCATGCAATTCCAGTTTGGACCCAGCCATATGCAAATCAGTCTTGACCCTGCGCCCAATGGGAACAGTCCAGCCCGAACTGCCAGGCCAAGTCCTCCCTGGACTGTAAACAAGCATCCTAGGACTGGTTTCGGGCTTTCAGCCCTCATCAGCCAGGATAGCTTGACTACAGTGGCATGGAGAGCACGGGACCCAGGTCTGGGCATACCCGTCCCACTCGGGGTGACAAATGCAAAAAGAACAATTGATGGACTGAATGCAGAACAATGTCATACATTCACCCCAGTACAGAGATCTGGGCCTAAATCCATCGTTTTTTTGCTCACCATGCCATTCCAGTTTGGACCCAGCCATATGCAAATCAGTCTTGACACTGCGCCCAATGGGAACAGTCCAGCCCGAACTACCAGGCCAAGTCCTCCCTGGACTGGAAACAAGCATCCTAGGACCGGTTTTGGGCTTTCAGCCCTCATCAGCCAGGATAGCTTGACTCCAGTGGCATGGAGAGCACGGGACCCACGTCTGGGCATACCCGTCCCACTCGGGGTGACAAATGCAAAAAGAACAATTGATGGACTGAATGCAGAACAATGTCATACATTCACCCCAGTACAGAGATCTGGGCCTAAATCCATCATTTTTTTGCTCACCATGCCATTCCAGTTTGGACCCAGCCATATGCAAATCAGTCTTGACCCTGCGCCCAATTGGAACAGTCCAGCTCGAACTGCCAGGCCAAGTCCTCCCTGGACTGGAAACAAGCATCCTAGGACCGGTTTCGGGCTTTCAACCCTTATCAGCCAGGTTAGCTTGACTCTAGTGGCATGGAGAGCACGGGACCCACGTCTGGGCATGCCCGTCCCACTCTGGGTGACAAATGCAAAAAGAACAATTGATGGACTGAATGCAGAACAATGTCATACATTCACCACAGTACAGAGATCTGGGCCTAAATCCATCGTTTTTTTGCTCACCATGCCATTCCAGTTTGGACCCAGCCATATGCAAATCAGTCTTGACCCTGCGCTCAATGGGAACAGTCCAGCACATTCAGAACAATGGATTTAACCCAGATATTTTGACTGGGGGAGAATGTTTGCATTGTCAGCATTCCGTCCATCATTTGTTTGCTGTAACACTTTTCGCCCTAAGTGGGATGGGTATGCCCAGACGTGGGTCCCTTGCTCACTGTGCCACTGGATTCAAGCTAGCCTGGCTGAAGAAGGGTGACATACCCTGAAACCAGTCCCAGGATGCTTGTTTCCGGTCCAGGGAGGACCTGGCCTGGCAGTTCGGTCTGGACTGTTCCCATGGGGCACAGGGTCAAGACTGATTTGCATATGGCTGGGTCCAAACTGGGGTGGCGTAGTGGGCAAAAGAACAATGGATTTAACCCAGATCTTTTGACTGGAGGAGAATGTTTGCATTGTCAGCATTCCGTCCATCATTTGTTTGCTGTAACTCTAAAAACAGATTAAGCAGATGAGAACTAAATAGTGCTGCGTTCTGCTTAAAAAGTTCAGGTGGTAGACCGTTTGGACCCAGAACTTTCCCAGTTTTTAACTGACCAATGGCTTCTCTGATTTCTTCGAGTGTAATTTCCTTCTCCAATACCTGTGATTCACTTACTGCTAGTTTAGGGCATTCTATGTTCTCAAGATAAGCCTTTATTTGCAACGAGTCTGCCAGGGTACGTTTTGCATAAAAGGCGGCATAGTATCCGGCAAAGGCATTGGCTATTTCGGTGGGTGTAGTTTGGGGCTGGCCATCTTCTGTCATTATCTGGGCCACCCACCTGCTATCCTTCTCTTTTCTACTCAACCACGCAAGTAGCCTGCCAGTTTTATCTCCAGCGTCGTATAGGCACCTATGCATGGCTTGTATCGCATTCTGCGCATCTTTTCTAGCCAGGGCGGAGTATTCTCGCTGGCGGATCTGCAGTCTCCTCAGCAAGGAGGGGTCTTTGCTCTTGAGAGCTCGTGTTTCGGTCTGTAGGAGTTGGGATTCAAATCCTGTGATCTCCTCCTGTTCTTTTCCTTTCTTATGAGCTATGATGTTTTGGGCTCTATCTCGTAGGACGGGTTTATACGCTTCCCACAATGTAATGGCGGAGTCCACAGACCCTATGTTTTCATGAAAGTAGAGTTCCGAGTCTACCCAAATTTCCTTGAACACCCTAGGGTCTTTTAGTTCCCATGCGTTAAGTTTCCACTCCCTTGCGGAGCGTTTTGTAGTGTAGCCCACTGTGAGCCATAGGGGAGAGTGGTCCGAAAGACCTCTTGCCAGGTATTCTATCTTTTGAACCTCCGCTATTTCTCCCGCCGGATCTAAGATATAATCTATTCTAGAAAAGGTTCTGTGGGCACCTGAGTAAAAAGAATAAGTGTTAGTCTGGGGATGTTGTTTGCGCCATAAGTCCGTCAATGCTAGTGTGTCGGTAAAGTGTTTTAGTTGCATTTCTTTGGGGCCTCCAGTTGGAGTTGTCGTGCGGTCTAATAAAGGGTCCATCTCATCATTAAAATCTCCCCCAACAAGATGAGTGGTCGGGCCCGCTTTCAGAAGTATAACTGCAAGTTTCTCTAATGTCTGTTTCTGCAGTTGAGGGGGTGCATATACGCAGATGAAGTTGATGTCCCTCCTGTCCCAAATCCCTTTAACTGCTAAATATGTTCCAAAAGGGTCTATCCATGTGCATTCTAATCTGAATGGCGGACATTTCCTAATTAGTATGGCCACTCCTCTCGCCCCGGTGGAGAACCCTGCATGAGCCAGTGTCCTGTATGCCCCTCTACCTAAGAACCCGCATTGTGTACCTTTCAGATGTGTCTCCTGTAGGAATATGACATCAGGTTTCAACCTCTTAATATATGCTGACACCAATCCCCTCTTAACCTTGTTCCCCATCCCATTAACGTTCCATGAAAGGACTGAGTAGGAATCAGTTTGAGGCATTGTCATCGTGGAGTCGTAGTTTATCATCCCCACCGCTGGTAGTGTGTCCCCGTTCTCCATGTGTCCGCATCAGTTGTCGCCAAAAATGCATCACTATTTTATTCTGCCCAATAACTAAATTCAAACCCCTTCCCCCCCACCTGGCCCCCCCACACTCCCCTGATACCCGACTGACTGTCCCTTGGTTCAACATGACCAACTATGTTGTGTTCGGATTGAAGAGGTCTGTCGCCCAGCCTCCCAAATTCCCTCTCTGAAATGTCTCCCTACCCTCCCAGCCCCCCCGTCCTCGTTCTTTAGGACTGTGTTAAACGTCCCAGGGGGCGGTGTCCCCAGCTACTAATGATGTCAGTTGGTCAGGAGACAAGGAAGACACCCCACAAAAACAAACAACACAACAAATCCAACCTAAAATATAAATCTGAAATAAATGGAGGGGGGGGGAAGAGGCCGGGAAAGGGATGTAAGAAAAAAGGGGGGGGGGAAAAATAAAGGAAAGAACAATTACACCTAAGAAAAAGAAAAGAAAGAAAAAAAAAAAAAAAAACACACGCAGGGGGAGCGTGAAGTTTCTTCGTCAGCTTACTGCCCTTGTGGCTCTCCGGGCCCAATGTTGCTCATCACTCTTCTGAATCAACCTGTCGGGTCTGAGTGTCTATGGTAATTGCGGACTCCTCACATGTAGGGTTTTCAAGGAGATTAATCTTCTGCATCAGGGGGTGATCTTCTTCTGAATCAGTCATAATGTCTTGATCTATGCAGTCTGCAGAATGTTGTTTCCCCGTCTCACCAGTTCTTAACCCCACATTGGGTTTGTCCGTGAGGTGTGCACTTTCAGAGTCTGAGGCCTGTGGTGTGGGTTGAACCAGGGTCCTGCTGTGGTATGGCGTTGCCCTGGTTTGTTCGCCCGATGTAGCGGAATTATTCCTCCATTTCAGGCATTGCGATTGTGTTCTGCTTCCGCGTGTTGGCAGGGCCTTTTTGGGGAGCGTTATTGGGTTCCCAGATGATCTTTTTGGAGGGCGCTCCTCCAGCCAGTGCCAGGCCTCCTCTGGGGTACTAAAGAACAGTGTTTTGGACTGGTAAATCACTTTAAGTTTGGCGGGAAAAAGCAACATATAGGTAATCTGTAAGTTCAGCAGTTTTTCCTTTACTGAATCAAATGTCTTACGTTGTTTTTGCACCTCCCTTGAATAGTCCGGAAACACCATTATCTTGGTAATATCCATACGTAGTTCCCCTTTTTGTCTAATTTCTCAAAGGATAAGGTCTCTGTCTTGGTAATTAAGAAAGCGTGCAATCAACGGACGTGGCGGGGCTCCCGGCAGCGGTCGCAATCCCGGTACTCTGTGTGCCCTCTCAATCACAAAGCAGGGTGAAAACTGCGCGGTCGGGCGAGAGTCTGTCAGCCACTTGTGCAGGAAGGCACCGGCGTCCGGACACTCCACAGCTTCCGGAAAACCGAGAAATCGGAGGTTATTTCTCCGAGCTCGGTTTTCAGCGTCGTTGACCCTCCACGCCACCTCCTTCATGGCTGATGTCAAGGCCGTGACATCCTCCCGGAGCAAACGCAAGTTATCCTCTACCTCCGATATGCGCTGTTCACCTTGCGTAACTTTTTCGGAGACGCTCCGAAGATCCTGTCGCAGTAGATTAACGTCTATTTTGATTTCATCTATTTTGACCTCTAGTGCCTCCCTAGAGGACTGGATAGCCTGAAGGAGAAGATTGTTGTCCAGTGCGTCGGTCAATGCCGCGGCGGGGACCTCCGTAGCGGCTACAATCTTAGCGAACTTATCCATTTTTCCCTGCCACTGTGGTTTTGGTTCTTTGTCTTTAGCCACCTGTGCTAGTTGCTAGGTCCTCCCGGGAAAATGTGAAGGAG
Organism: Calotriton arnoldi; assembly: GCA_963921515.1. Lineage (NCBI taxonomy): Eukaryota > Metazoa > Chordata > Amphibia > Caudata > Salamandridae > Calotriton > Calotriton arnoldi. The sequence goes on from CAWUFW010013605.1 coordinate 29,277, forward strand.
ACGAGGGCAGGGGGGCCCTTATGTTTTCTCCGGGATAACACTTTGTTCAGGTATCCTGTTCTGCGGCCTTGTCTCCAGTGAGTCTCGTCGTGGGCATCCCTGCCCTATGTGTAGTGGAGTTAGTCTCCGGTTGCCCCAGACGTCTCTGGGTGGGCTCACCGCCGTTGAGTTACAAGGGCCTCGTGCGTCTCTTCTGTCAGCGAGGCCACAATGTAGTATTTTCTCACAGTGTAAATCCGTGTTCGCCTTACTGCCGTCCGGCAAGGTAGGTACGGCCTGTCAGACACACTGTGGGTGGCCTGGGTCTAGTGTGGTCATACCCTGATGCGCTCTCGATTGTATCTGTGAGGGGGAGACGGGTGTCCCCGTGGGGTCAGAGGTGTAACAAAGTCCCCCCCGCCCGCACTCAGAGTACCCAGGCAGGTGCTTAGTCCTTTCCTTTTTTAGTGTGTTATATCATGTGGGTTAATCGCTCCAAAGTCCTTCCCCTGGTGTCCCACTCCGCACCCTCGGTGCTTGCACAGCAGGACTTCCACCTTCACTCACCAGGTCGCCCGGGAAAAACTAAGCCCCTCTCCGGATATGTGAGTCAGCGCGGGGGAGGGCCGCTCCAGTATGTGGTAGTGTTGGTCCACTGCCAGAGTCCCACAATGTCCTGTGGCGGTCAGATTTGCCCCAAGTTCTTTGGCAGTTTTCTGTGAGGCCCTGTGCGCTTATCCCCTGAGGCGTCTGTGTTGGAGAATACCTCTGTCGCTTAGTCCCGCTGGCGAGGGTATTGGCTGCAAGATGTACATATGCGGGCCCCTGCCGCCAACCGCTTTGCGGGCCCTGACGCTACGCCTCCCTCAATGATGCTGGGCAGGCGTCTCAGTGCTGTACCTCTCTGTATCCCCACATCTCCCTCCGTGTGGAGCAGGATTGCAGGAGGAGGATGAGGGAGAGGGTGGAAAATGGGGGGGATGATATCGGGCCCGAGTACTCGCTGTGCCCAGCGCTTCAGCCACAGCGGTCCCGTTGGCCTGGGATTTCCCCGTCACTGCGGGCACTCCCTCCGCTCCGTCTTCAGGGCGCCCGGCTCAGTCTGGGTGGTGCCTGCTCCCGCGATCCCAGCCCCGAACATCCCGGGGCACGGTCCACCTCAACACTCTCTCTGGTACCCCGCTGTGACCGTCTCGCCAGGGGGCTGCGTCTCCGAGCGTTTCCGCATGTCTTCAGATCTTCTTGGCTCGATGCCCCTTCCGGACCTCAGGAGCGATCGCTGCAACAGCGGGAGCCCCCAGCCTCCAGCGGGCGCCACACGCAACACTCAGTGCTGGAAGGGCGATGGGGTCGAATGGCCCCCCCAATGCCACGGATCCAACACCACCTCTTGGGAGAGGGAACTCCCGCTCCGGGTCTTTCTACCTGGGTGAGTTGTTGCGCAGGGCTCTAGATCGCCATTGCCGTCGCCATTTTGTTCATGGCGTAGTCGCTCGTCTTCTCTACCTTTCAGGGTCAATTCCAGCCGGATTTCGGTGTAACTAGGACAGCTCCGCACTGGTGCTGCTTATCGCACTCAGGCCAGGTCTTTATGGAGCAGAATATTCAATTTGAGCCGAGGATTATTTCAGGATCATTAGCGGGCTCACGGAGCACCAGTCGGACACGTCTAGTCTGCCATGCTGCTGGCCACGCCCCCCCTATAAAGTCTTTTCTAAACCTGCAGTCTTAGAAACAGATTTCTCCAAAGAATCTAATTTTAACTGCAATTTCTCTGAGAGAAGAATAGTAACTCCTTCGTGTTCCATTTTATCAATGGCTTCCATTTGCACTATTGGTTGTTTTTTCAGTTTCAAAAGTTCTTGATTGAATGTAGAACACTCTTGCAGTGTTGGCATTAGGCAAACTATAGACTTCTTTTCTTCAATTTTTTTGTACATTATTTCAGGTGCAATGTTTTCATTTGGAAACAAGTTTGTTAGTAGCCAACTTTGTAAAGCTTCTTTGCCATGTTTTGTCAAAACACCAATTCTTATATCTTGAAGAGTTTTTCCATAATGTTTATCATTTGCTTGTTGCATATTCTTAATAAGTTCTTTATATTCAAAATTAGACCAAATGTTAACATTTACAATACTTCCCAAAGATTTCCTAGTGTCTTCATGGACAAGTGTTTTAAAAACAGGTTGCCCTTTCACAGGAGTAAGTTGTAGTAGGTCGCCAAATACAATTACATGTTTTCCTCCAAATAGAACATCATAATCTGTTTTTAAAATCTGTTGCATTCTTAAGTGTACAAAGGCAAGCATTAAGTTTGAGACCATGCTCACCTCATCAATGATCAGAAGTTTCATTTTCTTTAGTACTCTTGAAACTTCATAACAAGCTTCTCCAGATAGCTTGTGGTATTCCAATTTATTTTCATGTTCAACTGGTAGCATAAGTAATCGATGTAAAGTAATCCCTTTAATGTTGTGTGCTGCTAATCCAGTTGGAGCTGTTACAATACAAGATAAATGACATCCAGTAGTTTTGTGTAGATAACTGGTCAAAACTTTAATTAAAAAACTTTTTCCTGTTCCAGCTTCACCACTAATGTACATTCGAATAGGTTTAAATGATGTACATTGGCATTCTTTTTTCATGTAGCAAACCATGCTGAATCTGTAGTGTCACTTGCTGATATATTTCTTTTTGTTCAGTATTCAGTTGTTCTTCCAACTTTCTCAAATCAATAACATCCTGTTGTGCTTGTTGCATTCTCGTTTCTACTTCACCCATGGCCATTACTGCTTCATTTTCAAGAATTGGTTGTCCTAGTGGATCTTGACTTAGTGGAGCAGAACTCTGACTATCTTGAGTATTGTCTCTAGCTATTTCAGCTGCAACAGTAGTTTCTTGTTCAATCTCTTCATTAAACATTTGTAGATAAGTAGGGAAAATTGTGCATTGAATATTATCTTTACATGCATTAAAAGAATCTTCATAGCAGTCGAACTCTCCAAGTAATTCCGCTTTACTACGCCAAGGCTTGAAAAGTTGCAGAAGTGCTAAATAGAAAAATTCTCTCTTATCTGGAGTTTCGCAACCGAGCTTTCTGTGATTAATAAGATTTCCTTTAGCATGTTTTACCAAACATCCTTCACATCCAATTTCTGCATATTTTTCTGAAACATTTCTCTTAAAGCTGTAATGTTGCAGTACTTCATACAGACATTTGTTTTCAAGATGTGGACTTCTTCTAGGATAGTACGTATCCAACATATTCGTTTTAACAATATCTGTACTTTCCGGTTCATTCAATGCTAAGTATTTAATCTCTTGTACAGATTTCAATACTCGATTTCGTGTTGCAGCAAGACCTAGACTTACCCAAATGATTTCTCTAGACTCTGAATATAAACTTTCAGAGGTCAACCGATCCGAACATTCGTACAATCCAATCTCTTGATGGGAAAGCATCTTGAAACTAAAGCTGTACAATTTGTTACTAAGAGTCTTCTCTTGTGAAATTTCTTCCCACATTTCTTTCAACTCCGTCTTTTCAGATTTGGTTATATATGACGTAACATAGCGAGCAACAGCAATCAATTATCTGCAACATACTGGATATCCATATTTGCATTCCACATCGTCAAAATCACTGGATTGTAGTCATTAATATGCTTTGATTTTTCAGCTCTTTTTATGTTGTAAGTATTCTTCGGAGATTTTCAAGTTATAGTATGCCTTACTGCCGACATGAAACTGTTGACTCTTCCTTTTGAGATTACTGGACGTGGGAATCCAAAACGACATTTTGTATAAAACTTTCCCTTTGACTTGTATTTCCGTTGACAATATTTCCCACATCGATGACTTTGAAACCGTAAAACCTGCTGTCTCAAGTTGTTTTCTCCTCCTTCTTTTGGTATGGCACAGGTAACATATTTTTCAATGAAAGACAAAACACTTTCATCAGTATCAGTTCCAAATTTTGGTGCATTCTTGATCCATAACAGCATGTGTATATGAGGTGCACCTCTGGCTTGGTACTCCTTTCTCAATCAATAACTTCTCCAAGAGGTGGATTATTTTTATTGCAGATAAAAGACATCATAGCTTGAAACCTATGATTAAAATATCTGCACACATTTACAGGATCCAAGGAACACAGTTCTCCAGCTGTCTTCAATTGAATGTTTTTTATATTTGAATTTGCTTCTCGTAGAAATTCAAGTAAATCGTCCCATGCGTATTCAGCACAGCTAAGCGTAACAAACCATGTAGGGGTACCTAAGTTCCTTAACATACATTTAAGTTCTCCGTGATGACGATACCAATACTCATGGTTATTACTGATGGTGGAAAACCAAACCTAGAAAGTGCATAAAATAATGAATCCCAATTAAATAAATCAAAGGCCTTTTCTGCGTCTACCATCATGATACAAGCAGGAGTCTTATTAATATTGAAAAAGTCAAGAGCTTGAATCAAAAAGCGGGTATTGGTCGACATCATTCGACCCGCAATAAACCCCGTTTGATCCCCATGAATCACTTCCTGCGCTGCAGAAGTAAAGCGCTGTGCCCAAATCTTCATGAAAATTTTATAATCGGTATTCAATAAACTGATTGGACGATAAGAATTCAAGTTATTGGAGGGTTTACCCTTTTTACAAAACTAACTACTATCGCTTTTTTAAATTCAGAAGACACCACCCCACCCATTTTAATATAGTCAAATAACTTTGCCAAAAAGGGGTCAACTCCTTCACAAAACATTTATAAAGTTCACTCGGGAACCCATCCTCGCCACATGCTTTTGCTCCCGCCAAAGAATTAATAACTGCCGCTATCTCGGCTTCTGTAATTTTCATCTGCAGCGTCGTCACTAGATTCTGCGATATTTTAGGAACTTGAAATGAAGCAAAATACTCCTCAATCAACTCAAAATTAACCGAATATTTAGTGGTATAAATTTGTTGAAAATGATTGAAAAATATTCGAGGAATATCAGCTCTATCAGTAACTACTGTGTTGGATTGGGGATCTATTATTTCTACAATGCAGGCGGATTCTTGTCGAGCCCTAATTGACCAGGCAAGCATCTTACCCACCATTTGACTTTCTTCATAGACCTTCTGAAAATTAGTCTGGGAGCTATTTATTTCTTCTAAAATAAAAAAATCTCTTAAAGCCTTCCTAGCCTGTTCCAGCTGAGTCCGATTTAAAGAGCCCACCGGATTAACAGCATGGGTTAATGACTGCTGGAGTTGTACTATTTTATCTAAACGTTCCCTGGTTTTCTTAACGGTGGCGGCAATCATCTGACCGCGGGCTGCAGCCTTAAAATCCCCCCCAGACAGAAAACATATCAGCAGTCCCTTCATTAATAGAAAAGTAATCTTTTATCCAGCATCTGAAATCATCAATCCAGACTGGATCTTGCAAAAGAAGGCGGTCCATCTGCCACTTGGACCTACGCTTTTAGAAAAGCCCAATTCTAAACATACTTGAACATAAGAGTGGTCAGAGAAAGCATTAACACCAATATCTGCATCTCTAAGAATCAGAGAGCGTGACAACAATAGAAAATCAATTCGAGATGCAGTTTGATGTTGGCGTGAAGAGCAAGTATATTTACGAGCGGTTTGATTTAGAAAACGCCATGCATCAACTAACTGAAGATCATCTATCAAAGCATCAAAAAGCTTCTTTGTTTTGGGTTTCAATTGTTTTTTCCCTCTGTTTGAAGTATCCATGTTTAAATCCTGAATATAGTTAAAATCGCCCCCAAACACAATTAGCCCGAAACCCCCATCAAAAGTTTATAAAGTATACGTAAAGCAGATTTGTCATCAGATATTGGCCCATAATAACTAACAAAATTCAGAAGCTGGCCATTTAATGACACCTGTACCCACATCCACCTTCCCTGGGGATCTCTTTGTTCCTGAAGAAACACCCAATCGAATTCACGAGAAAAATATATAGCCACCCCCCACATTGCAACACCTGCTGAAGCGAAAAATACCCTTGAAAACATTCCTGGAATATAACATTTTGGAGTGTTAGATTTCAAATGAGTTTCCTGTAAAAAAAGAATTTGGGGTTTTAAAGTAACTAGCCACCTAATCAATCCACCATATTTGCGTCTATTCAAGATTCCATTAACGTTGACAGAAAGAATTTGGCAATTACTGGATGAACTCATTCACAAAGTACAAAACGATCAAAAACTCAACGTGCTGCAATTCTATTCTGAATTTATACCTACACCATTTAGCGCCTTCCTTATAGTACCTGCTCATTTTTCCAATTAACCCCAACCACCCTAACCCTCCCACAACAAAAACCCTCCACCCCTTAGGAAATGTGGCTATTCCCGCTGTCCACATACTCCACCCCCCCAAAACACATACTGGTGCCCTGATATTGCACCACAGAGTGTTCTGCCCCCCCTCAAAAAAAACAAAACGAATCTTCAAAAAGAGAGACTCTGCAAAAACTTAGAATCACCAAGTCAGAAATGCAAAAAAAAACAACAACAAAAACAACAGAGAGAGCAACCAGTCAATTATCTTCCAGCAGAGATTGTCTTCAGCAGCTCCTGTGCTTCTTCTAGACGAGTAAATAAATGAAACTTTCCATGGACAAGAACTTTAAGTTTTGATTGTTGTGCAATCGAAGCATGTGCCCCTTGAGCTTTAAACAAGTATAGTAACTTGACAAACTCTTTCCGTCTTCTAGCCGCTGCTGCCGACATATCAGAAAAAATTCTGCACTTTACTCCATTTTCAATTACAAACTGTCTCAACTGAATTGCCATAGTCAGGACTTTTTCCTTTACACGATAATCCGCGAAGTTAGCAAGTATCGTACGGGGGAACTTTTCATTTGGAGGAAGATGGGCAGGAACCCGATGAGCCCTAGTTAGTGTTAAGTCTCCTGCAAAATCAGGTAACACAGTCTTCTTTATAAATGTTTCCACCCACTTGAGAATGTCACCCCCTTCAAACCGTTCCGGAACACCAACTATCCAAAGATTAGAACGGCGGGAAAAATTCTCAAGTTCCTCAATCTTGTTCTCCATGATTGATTTTTCACGAGACACTAAATCTGCTTGTTGAAGAACACCAATCATTTGGTCCTCTAGGGTTGAGATCCTCAACTCAGCCTCATGGAGACGACTCGGAAGACTGGCAACTGCTTCCTCTATCTTTCCCAAACGTTGCTGAATCGATAGAATTTCTAACTGTTGTGTTTTCCTCATATCTCTGATTTCCTCAAGAATCATATTTAACATAGTTTTAATATCCATCTGGCATGAGACCGCCTTTTCATCCTGAAATACAAAGACAGGCTCTTTGGTTCCTTGTTGATGCCCACTTTTATCTAAATGGGCCCCGGCGTCTAGTATAATAGAATTGCTTTCCGGTAAGGCTTGGGACCCTGGAAGAGCTGAGAGCATTAGTTGTTCTACCGAGGGCTGCTGACCTTGCTTATCTGACTGGCCCTGAGCCTGGGCCACGGTGGTGCCATTTGATTGCATTTGAAGAACATTCGAACTGGTATGGAGAAGGGAGAGCGGAGATTGAGGGATTGGGGTCGCAGTAGCCATTGCCATAGTCGCTGCATTAAGTAAGATCGGAATCGAGCGGCCTGGGGCTGGGTCCTGTACCTGTACCAGTGGGGGATGCCACCCTGAAGGAGACAACCCTGAAGATGAAGAGGAAATAGCCTCCAAAGAGGGTACTAATTCCGCTAACGAGGCTCCTGTTGTTGCATCCCCTATACTCCCCACAATAACCTGTACAGTGTCCTGCACGAGAGCATCGTTTCTCGAGTTACCAGTCAAAGTAATGGGGGGTGCCATCTTTTTCACAAAGAGAGGGAAATCTCTGGCGTTTTTCAACTCCTGATTCGGGCGAACATCAGAGATCCCGGATTGAAGATTTTGATCCCTTGGAGCGACTTCTACAGGTGCCACCGCTCTTATCGCTTTAAAAGGAGAATCCTCAATTCCTGAACTTTGCGAACTGAAGGAGGACTCAGCATGATGTAACTTATTACTCCCCTTGGACTGGTTCAGTTTGGCTTTCGCAGAGCGCACTTTATTTTTTGCGGCAATCACGGCATCCGCTTTCGCTGCTGCAGCCGCCAGCTTAAGCTGTTTCCTCATTGTGTCGCTTTCTTGAATTGGGCTCTAAAATCCAAGATCCAATTTCACCTTTCTACACACAGAGGATTTTAATCCTATTATCCCAGCCTCCTCCTCCTCCTCCTACTACTTCCGTGGACAATTTTTTTTCCTTTTTTTCTTTTTTTCTTCTTTATTTTAAATATGTCTTAAATATTAGCACTTTTTTTTTTTTTTTTAAATAGCCTCCCAAATCCTCCTATATAATTCCACAAATTTTGTACTTTTCCTTTAAAAGTCCTTAATCAGCAGTTCCAAGTCCCAAAAAAAGCGCCATTTCAAAGTTATATACCACTCTCCCAACTCTCACCTCCTAAGTAAATTTTAAACCACCATCGATTTTGCCAGCAGACTCCCCTGTCGTACTCACATATCCATGCTCAGAACAGAGATTAAATCCACACGTGGTGCCAGGCCACCATTCCAATCACAGGGACCAATGGTGACCGAACAGAAGTGATAGCAGGAGTGATAACGGAATTGCCGGCAACCTCCGGAACCGCCAATACCACCAATGAAGCTCCACGAGCAAGAGCCTGCAATTTTCCCTCCAGCCGGGATTTCAACTGAATCCGGTAACAAGCTGCACTGCAGAAGCGCCGGAGACAAGAAACAGGAACGAGAAAGGAGCTGCCTGTTACGCCGGACCTCGTCGTTTCCACACACCTGATCCCAGAGAGGTGAGGGGGAGGAGCATCACCGCACCTACGCGCTAGCGGGAAGCGCCGTAGCTGCCATCATGAGCTGGCTGCCTCGAGCAATCGACGATACCAATACTCATTAGTACCACGTTGACACGCCATCAAATTAATTAACTGAGATTCTAAATGATCATCTCTTTGTTCAACTTTGTCCAAAAATTCCTTTGCAGAAAGATGTGTAAGATGAACTCCTGTTTTTAATATGTGGTTCACTGCATACGAAAGTCCAGACAAGTCACTTTCAAACAGAAGATGAAATAAATATGGAACACACTGTCGAAATCTTGGATCCTCTGAGTACAATCTTGTTGTACAGTATTCTGAAGCTGGAATCTGTACTGGTCGTTCATCATATCGTCCACCTTTTCCAGTAGGAAAGAGCTGTGGAAAATAACAGGCTTCTAAACTTTTTTCCCAAACACTCATGAGAGTTCATTTTGCTTTCTTCATTTGGAATAATTCAATAGTGTTTCCAATCACTTCTTTTGAATGTAGAGGATGTACACTGTAATGTTCGTAGAATTTCTTCACTCCTGGACTTGTCCACTTTTTCTATTTGGCCAGTTGAAATTTCTCTATCATCTTCTAAAGATATTTCTTCTTCTTCCACATATACATTTTTATAATAAATATTGTTTTGTATAAGATATAATGTAGCTTTTGAAGTTTGGTGACATCTGCTAACTCTTGCCATATTTTCCGACTCTTTGTTGGTACACCATTAACTAGAATAACTACAGGTTCACTTTCCTCTCTCTCTACACCAACAGTTTCAATATTTTTCTTAAAATCTAAAGGTAAATACACAACTCTTCCTTTTAAACCTCTTTGTAAATCTGTTGGAGGCAGCTTACCTGTTTAAGGCTCCATACAAACTATAGCCTGAAACGGGTGAACAGATTGAATAAGAATGGACTCATATGTATTTAAATCTACCAGTTCAGAAGGAATACCTACCAACTCTAGGTTATTATGTACAGCTCTAGCTGGCATTTTGTTCTCTTCTAACTTGTCGTAACAATATTTACAAATCCGTTGATCACTACCCAACTCAAAACGACCTTACACCAACAAATAAGCACCAAATTGCTCCCACTTATCATTGTTTTCTTTTTCACTTTTTAAATACACATCAACATTCCTAGTTTGACTTCTGTAGTGAGTACGTCGACAACAAATACAAACATAGTTTGGTTTTTCAGAACAAACTACCTTAAACTTTGTAATTTCTTCTACAAACTTCTCAGTACTACTATCTTCCACCTCTTCTTCAACACCTACACTTATGAAACACTCACTTTCTCTACACTCCTCTTCAGGACCAAAGAAATGAAACTGTATATCATCACAAACTTTTTTACATCTGATACTGAACCATGCAAAAGAGCAGTATTTATTTTACTTAAAGATAATGCAGGACTTTTTACATAGTGCAATCTTCTTACTAACTTCCACATTTCTGAGTGATGTACTGCTAACATTCTCAAATGATGAAAAGTACTTTGACACACTTTTCTAGAAAGACAAGCCAGAGAATGACCCTGCAAGCCAGTATATTTTCTCACTTTACAAGGATCTAGTCCTTGCAACTACTTAATCTTCTGTTTAACACTTTTTTACCATACTCTCGTAAGAAATTTTGTAAAATATCAATAGATTCCTGTCGTATACTACAAATACTACTACAATCCCACCTATACACTGGAGCTTGTGAACGTCTCCCTTGAACTTCTTCAGCTATTACTCCTTCCACATTTCTAGCAACCATCTTTTCTTTTTCAATTGGACAACTGTTTTTAACTTCATAAGAACAACCACTGGTATCAACTGTGTGAACTAATGTATTTTGTTGAAAATAGCTTTCTTCATTAAAAAAGGTTCAATACTAGAAGTGTGCTTTCTTTCACCCAAATTTTTTTTGCAAAAGTTAGTTCTATTAACCAGTCTTTTTCTTTTACTTTTCTCCTTCATAAAATGCATTGTTTTATTCAATGTTTTCATTCTCTTCAATACTAATATAAACAATCTTCTTTTCAATTCAAAAGCGTGTTCGACTACACTTTCAATCTGTTGTTTTTCCTTGTAAAAGGCGGATCTTTTTTATATTTTTTGCAATCTTTCAATAACTTTTGTAGTACTCTACTTTTATACATTCGTTTCCTAATGTCCTTATATTCTTTCATCCTTCTTTCAACATAGATTGTTTTCCCATAACCTGATTTTCCAATAACCTGATTTTCCATTAATTGGTCCTTTTTTTCATTTCCTTCTCCTTGGTTCTACAACTTTTCTTTCTGTTTTCCCCATTTTCAAAATTCTTTCCAGTCCTTAAAATTCTTTTAACAAATTCTTTAGTTCTCTTACCAGAAGACTTTTTCTTCAATGTCACATGTTGTACTTCATCTAATTTCTGCTTTTCTCTCTCCTTTAAATAGTACTTTTTTGTTGTCTTTTCTTTTCAACTTTTCTTGTCATACTGAATCTCTGGAAAGAAAAAAACTTTAAAAAAATAATGTAATATTATTAAAATAATTATATACAAATATTCTTATCTATTACTAAAGAAACACCTTCTAGTTAAAAGGTACAAACAAATGCATATATGGTTTTCGGAATATGGTGAGACTTACACCTGGGACATGTTATAGGCTTTTTTTATGTTTGCCTAGGCCCAACACTCTGAACATTACTAGAATGGTAAATCAGCAGGACAAAAGTGACGTTTAAGGCATGTTAGGAAATGGACTGAAACAGAGGTGCAGAAAGAAGCAAGAACAGTGCAGTAAGAAACAGCAGAGGTACAGAAGAAGGGAAGAGATGTGCAGAAAGAGGCAAGAGCAGTACAGAAAGAACCAATACATGTGCAGGAAAATGGAAAAGGATGGAGAAAGAGGCATGAGGGGTGCAGAAAGAAGAAGAAGAAGTGCAGAAAGAAGCAACAGAGGTGCAGAAAGAGGCAAGAGGGGTGCAGAAAACGGAGAAAGAAATGCAGAAAGAAGCAAAAGAGGTGGAAAAGAGGCAAGAAGGGTGCAGAAAAAGCGAAGAGTAGTGCAGAAAGAACCAAGAGATGTGCAGAAAGAGGCAAGAGAGGCGCAGAAAGAGGCATGAGATGTGCAGAAAAAGGGCAGAAAAGTACAGAAAGAGGCAAGTGAAGTGCTGAAAGAGGAAAGAGAGTTACAGAAAGAGGTAAGAGGGGTATTAGAAAGAAGCAAGTGAGGTGCAGAAAGAAGCAACAGAGGTGAAGAAAGATGCAAGACAGGTGCACAAACAACCAAAAAAGTGCAGAAAGAGGCAACAGAATTACTGAAAGAAGCAACAGAGGTGTAGAAAGAATCAAGAGAGGTGCAGAAAAAGGTAAGTGAGGTGCAGAAAGAGGCAAGAGGGATGCAAAAAAGGAAAGAAGAGTGCAGAAAGAAACAAAAGAAGTGTAGAAAGAAGGAACACAGCAGCAAAAAGAGGGAAGAGGGGTATAGAAACAGAGAAGAGGGGTGCAGAAAGAAGCAAAAGATGTACACAAAGAAAAAAGAAGTACAAAAAAGGAACAGAGGTGCAGAAAGAGGCAATAGGGGTGCAGAAAGAGGCAACACGGGTGCAGAAAGAGGGAACAGGTGTGCAGACTGAGGCAACAGAGGTGCAGAAAGAGGGAACAGGGGTGCAGAAAAAGGCAAGAGGGATGCAGAAATTTGGAACAGAGGTGCAGGAAGAAGCCAGAGCAGTGTAGAAAGAACCAACAGAGGTGTAGAAAGAGGCAAGAGGGGTATAAAAAGAGGCAAGTGAAATATAGATCGAACCAAAAGAGGTGCAGAAAGAAACAAAAGAAGTGCAGAAAGAAGGAATAGAGGTGCAGAAAGAGGCAACAGGGATGCAGAAAGAGGCAAGAGGAGTGTAGAAAGACGCAAAAGGGGTGCAGATAGAAGTGACAGGTGCAGAAAGACACAAAAAAAGTCCTGAAAGAAGGAACAGAGGTGCAGAGTCCATGCGTACTACCTAAGTAATTGAAAGAGTGCATGGGTAATGCCTGGGTGATTGCATAAGTGCAGGGGTATTGTCTGGGAGGTTGGCGGAGTGCATGAGTAAAGTGTGGGTGATTGCATGAGTGCAGGGGTAATGTGTGTGAGGTTGTATGAGGGTAGTGGTAGTGCTTGAGTGATTGGAGGAGTGCATAGATAGTGCCTGGGTGATTTTATAAGTGCATAGATACTGGTTGGGTGATTGAAAGAGTACAGGCCTAGTGCCTGGGTGATTTGAAGAATGCAAGGGTGGTGCCTGGGTCATTACATAAGTGCATGTGTACTAGCTGGATGATTTAAGAAGTGCTTTGGTAATGACTATCTGATTGTATGACTGCAGCGATAATGCCTAGGTGATTCCATGACTGCAGAGATAATGCCTTGGTAATTGCACGAGTGCATAGGTAGAGAATGCATGATTCTATAACTGTAGGGGTAGTACATAACTAGTGCCTAGGCAATTGCATCATTGCAGGGTTAATATCTGGGAGATTACTTGAGTACATAGGAAGTGAGTGGGTGATTTTATAACTGCATGAGTACTGCCTGGGTTATTACAGAAGTACTAAGGTACTGCCTGAGTGATTACACGAGTGCAAAGGTAGTGCCTGAGTGCTGGCTCAGTAATTACATAAGTACAAGAAAAGTGCGTGCGTGATTGAACGAGTGCAAAGATAGTGCCTGAGTGATTGAAGCACTGTATAGCTAATGCATTGGTGATTGCATGAGTACAGGGGTAACATCTGGGGGATTAAAGGAGTACATAGGTAACGCCTGGTTGATATCATGACTACAGGGGTAATATCTGAGTATTTACATGACTACATAGGAAGTGACTGGGTGATTTTATAAGTGCATGGGTACTCCTTGGGTGATTGCAGGACTATTGAGGTAGTGCCTGAGTGAATAAAGGAGTGCAAAGGTATTGCCTGGGTGATTTCATAACAGCATGACTACTGGCTGAGTGATTACATAAGTAGACTCTTATAAAGCACCATAATCAATAATTCCTCTCCCAACATATCTTAAACATCACTTTTCGAATACTACTGCTTCACTATTCTAGCAGTAATCAGGTATAGAGCATAGCTAACAGCAAAGCAACACTTCACTTATCTTTCATAAAAATCTCCCCATATATCTAAAACCATGTATGCATATGTCTGTACCTTTTCCTACAACATCATATATAAAAGTAAAAAACAGATAAATGTATAAGTGTGTTTTATACATCTATCTTTTTTAAACACATAACATATACCATAATATATCAACAAGTAGACACATATTTCAATCACAAAACCATGCACAGCTCAAAACTTCACAGAGTACACTTCAATTTTCAAACAGACACTGAACATTATGTGCTATATATGAAATATAACTTTCCTCACATCATACAAATTACTCTAATAAATAACATCTCTAGAAACATCTCAAACCACACTTTCAGGCTGCTTCTTAACAATTCTACAACTACTTATAATACTACACCTACCCAAATACAAATAAGGAACCCTTCACATATCTTTAGTAAAAGTCTCACCATGTTACTAAAAGCATACATGAAAATGTCTGTACCATAACACTATCCAAACCTTAAAACTTCACAGAACAAACTTCAAATTTCAAGCAAACATCAAACATTATGCGGCATATTTCAACTGTACCTCTCCAGAAACTTAAAAAAGAAGCCTAATCAATAACACCTTATGTCAGCATCTTTTAAACCACACTTTTGTGCTGCATCTTCACCATTCTACTAGTACTCACAGTCTTGAGCCTACCACATAAAAAGCAACAACAGCTCTTTGTTATACATTATGCACCTTCAAATGTATAAGACATATGAAAATACATATACAAGTAGAAACATACTTGAGACAGAAGTCCATGCGCACCTTAAAACTTGACAGACTCCACCTCCAAATTTAGTGCATGGATAAGTGTATAAATAGCACCTGAAGGCACAGATGACTTACTAGGAAGTGCCTAGGTGAATAGGCACTAGATGAGTGCAACTGTAGGGCCTGGGTGATTCTATGAGTGCAATGGTAGTGCCTGGGTTATTACATGAGTGCATAGGTAGAGACTGCATGATTCTATAACTGTAGGGGGAGTACATAACTAGTGCCTGGGTGATTCCATCATTGCATGTTTAATATCTGGGGGATTACTGGAGTACATAGGAAGCGAGTGGGTGATTTTATAACTGCATGACTACTGCATGGGTGATTACAGAAGTACTAAGGTACTGCCTGAGTGATTACACGAGTGCAAAGGTAGTGACTGGGTGATTTTATAAGTGCATGAGTACTGGCTGAGTAATTACATAAGTACAAGAAAAGTGCATGCGTGATTGAAAGAGTGCAATGATAGTGTCTGGGTGATTGAAGTACTATATAGCTAATGCATTGGTGATTGCATGAGTACCGCAGTAATGTCTGCGGGATTAAAGGTGTACATAGGTAACCCCTGGGTGATTGCATGACTACAGGGGTAATATCTGGGGATTTACATGACAACATAGGAAGTGACTAAGTGATTTTATAAGTGCATGGGTACTTCTTGGGTGATTGCAGGACTACTGAGGTAGTGCCTGAGTAATTAAAGGAGTGCAAAGGTAGTGTCTGGGTGATTTCATAACACCATGACTACTGGTTGAGTGATTACATGAGTACAAGGGTAGTGCCTCCATGATTGAAGGAGTGCAACGGTAGTGCCTGAGTGATTATATAAGTGCATGAGTAGTGGCTACATGAATGAAAGAGTGCATGGGGAATACCTTGGTGATTGCATGAGTGCATAGATAGTGCCTAGATGATTGCATGAGTGCAGCAGTAATGCCTGAGTGATTACAGCACTGCTTATGTAGTGCCTGGATCATTGGAAGACTGCATGGGTAGTACTTGGGGAAGACTGCATGGGTAGTACTTGGGTGTTTTTATAACTGCATGAGTGTTGGGCCTAGCCAAATATAAAGCAGCAGACTATTACATGACTCAACTATAAGTCTCTCCATATTGATAGAAGCACGCGTACATATGTGTCTACGTTTTCAAATCATCATGATATCTAGAAGAAATATGTATACAATTTTTCTGGACTATAGTGAAACCTAGAAACTGAGACATGTAATAGATCTGCCTGAGTGATTGCATAACTCCATGGGTAGTGCTTGGGTGATTGTATGAGTGCAAGGGTAGTCACTGGGTAATTGCAGGAGAAGATGAAAAGTGACTGGCTAATTGCATGAGTGCAGACATAGACGTTGAGTGCATGGATAAGTGTATAAATAGCACCTGAAGGCATAGATGAGTCATTAAGAAGTGCCAAGGTGAATAGATGAGTGCAACAGTAGGGCCTGGGTGATTCTATGACTGCAAGGGTAGTGTGTGGGTTATTACATGAGTGTATAGGTACAGCCTGCATGATTGCATGACTGCAGGGGTAGTACATAACTAGTGCCTGGGTGATTGCATGACTGCAGGGGTAATATCTGGGGGATTACTGGAGTACATAGCAAGTTAGTGGGTGATTTTATAAGTCCATGAGTACTGCCTGGGTGATTACAGAAGTACTAAGATACTGCCTGAGTGATTACAGGAGTGCAAAGGTACTGCCTGAGTGATTTTAAAAGTGCATGAGTACTGGCTGAGTGATTACATAAGTACAAGAGTAGTGCCTGCATGATTCAAGGAGTACAAACATAGTGTTTTGGTGATTGAAGCACTGTATAGCTAATGCATTGGTGATTGCATGAGTACAGGGGTAACGTCTAAGGGATTAAAGGAGTACATAGGTAACGCCTGGGTGATTGCATGACTACAGGGGTAATATCTGAAGATTTACATGCCTACATAGGAAGTGACTGGGTGATTTTGTAAGTGCATGGGTACTTCTTGGGTGATTGCAGGACTACTGAGGTAACGCCTGAGTGAATAAAGGACTGCAAAGGTAGTGCCTGGGTGATTTCATAACAGCATGACTACTGGCTGAGTGATACATAAGTACACTCTTATAAATAACCATAATCAATAATTCCTCGCCCAAAATATCTTAAACATCACTTTTCCAATACTACTGCGTCACTATTCTAGCAGTAATCAGGTATAGAGCATAGCTAACAGCAAAGCAACACTTCACTTATCTTTCATAAAAGTCTCCTCATATTTCTAAAACCATGTATGCATATGTCTGTACCTTTTCCTACCAGCATCATATATAAAAGTAAAAAACAGATAAGTATATACGTTTGTTTTATACATCTATCATTTTCAGACACATAACACATACCATAATATATCAACAAGTAGACACAATTTCAATTTCCAATCTTTATTCGATCACATTAAAATGATCATAAAAGCTCAAATTTAAAAAAAACACAGTTTCTAAAAAGAAGAGTTTCCCCCCTCTAATTCATCGTAAATTCTAAGATAAAAAAAAACAACCTAATACAATAAAATTATTTCATAAGTTAAGAATACTATACAATTGGATTAACATGAGATAGGCTCACAGAGCTTAACACCCCACCCTTCCTCTTTCTCATGCAGGCCCATAGGAATTTCACTACCGAATAACAGATCAGCGGATCGGATAATGATTTAAAAAAATATAGTGCCACCCGACACTGGTTAAAATTCCTTTGTTTTAAAATTGGGGTGAGGTAGTCATTCCTTTCTTTTTTATAGAGCCTGCAAAATAGAACTAAATGCAACTCTGTTTGTGATGGGAGATTGTCACAAGGGCATATACTTAGGTCTGAGTGATTATATGTTTTATCTGGGTACCCTAGCATCAAAGGGATCATATTCAAGCGGAACCTCAGCAATATAAATCTATGTTGCGGCCAAGTGACATTTACTAAGTATGAAAACCCCATCTCTGATAATGTGGGATTTTGATAGTATAAACAGACCGCTTGTTTCTCTTTATAGTGATCCTTTCGCTTGTACTCAGACATCAGTAAAAACATGTTTGTGACCTTTTGTTTGGAGACCTTTTGGCAAGCCAATGGGTTATAAAACAATTCAGGGAGGCCAATCTTTTTTAGAGTAAATTCCACATAGCTAAGCCATCTGGACGTCTTCCACTTATCCATGCTTAGACAGCTCTTTATTATCGTTTGGGTGAGTGTCACTGTATCTCTCCGCCAGATTGAGTGCCAAAGGAGAATCGGGGCTAACTGTATAGAATCAGAAATGTAGGATAAAGCCAATTCCGAATGTAAGATATAGTTAGAAGTCGAAGGAGGAAGGCCCACTATGGTTTTGAAAAAACTGTTTTCAGTGGATTGGAGTGGTGTCGATGTTACCATACCCCACACACCTGCCCCATAGCTCGCTGCTGCGTTTACCTTGGCCTGATAGATGTTTTTCATGGGTAAGATATGTTTAGCGCCCAATTTCCGAGCGAAGGATTTGACAGCAGCGATACCTCTATCCATTACCAACTTCCTTCCTTCTATCAACTTGGACCATAAAAGGTCTTTATCAAAGAGGACCCCCATGTAAGGGAAGGAATCCACCACCTCTATTTTTTGAGCATCCGCGTGCAGATACAGTGTTTTGTCTCTTCTTTTTGCCCCCGCTATTATTACAAAGGACTTGGTTTGATTCACCTTCAATTGGAGTGAATCCATGAAGGAGACATATGCATTTATTAACCGTTGTAAGCCAAGTCCTGTTCTGGCGATTAACACCGCATCATCTGCGTAAGCCAATATTGGTAACTGTTGGGAGTCAAAAAAAGGGACATCTTGGGAGGCCATAGTGAGTGCTTTCTCGACTCCATTAGTATATAAGGAAAAGAGGAATGGGGCAAGGACGCAGCCCTGCCTTAGTCCCCTAGCAATTTTAAAGGGGCGTGTACAGTCTCCATCCTTAGTATAGCGGACTGTTGCCACAGCGTTTAAATACGATTGTCTAATGAAGTCTAGTATGGGTTGGTCGACCCCCATCTCCTCCATTATATTCCATAGCTTAGCATGGACCACACAGTCGAATGAGGCCATCAGGTCCATGAAAGCCATATAAATCCGTTCACCCTTCATTCTAGTATATTTTTCTATGGTCAGTGCTAAATTTAAGCACTGATCCACAGTACCCCTTCCCTGCTGAAATCCATACTGGGCCTGGATCAAGATGTTATTTTCCTTAGCCCACCCCTCTAACCTAGAGAGGAGGAGGCGGCCCATCAATTTAGATGTTGTATCCAATAGGGAAATCGGTCTATAGTTCTTTGGATTATCCCTATTTCCTTTTTTATGGATTGGTACAATCACACCTGATGACCATGAAGGGGGGGGGACCTACCAGAGCTATACTATTCATTACGTTCGTCAGGAGCGGTGCCCATAGAAATCGATTTTCTTGAAAGAAATCGATTGGAACACCATCTGGTCCTGGAGCCCTTCCCATACTACAAGATTCTAGTCCTACCTTGACTTCGTTGAGTGAGAATACAAGGGGGGCATAAGACTTTTGCTCTACAGTCATGGAAGAGATTGGGGAGTTGGGTTTTAAAGCAAAGATATTTTCAAAATGAGAGACCCATGTTTCCTCATCCACATTTATGTCTATTGTGGGGTCACTATGATTTTTAAAATATGGTGCATTTACAAGCTTCCAAAAATCCTTGCTGTTTCCTGTGCTAGCCGCTTAATCAAGATCTGCCCATAAGTCCTCCTTAATGGCCCTTTCTCTATTTCTCCGTGCTAGTTTGTATGAGGCCCGTAATGTTTTTATCTCTTCCGGAATTCTAGGCCTAGTTTTCAATGCTAGGGTCAGTGCCTTCCTTGCTTTAGAGCATGGTAAATCAAACCAACCCCTATCCTTTTCTTTATTCGACTTTTTTATGCGAGTAAGGGCCACTTTTACCTTCGCTAAAATATCACAGAAAGCCAGCACCACTCCCCCTGCATCAGCCTCTGGATCTAGACACAGTAATATGTTATCTTGTGTATTTATTATAACATCTGAACTCATCTTTAATCTATCAATGTGTGCCCATTTCAGCTGGACACCATTTTTTCTTGCCACTCCAACTTGCTTGTGGTCGTGTATGTCCCATATAGATATTTTCATTTCCATAGATAAAATAGAATGATCGCTAAAAGTTGTAAAACAGTTTCCTAACCTGGAAACCCTTGATCTGAGGGGGGTCGTTAAAAGCATGTAGTCAATCGTTGACACCTGCCCGTTTCGGTGGAAAGTACCCCTTGAGTTTTCTGTTGCAAGATCTGTATCACAGACTACTTCCTTATTTAGGGAGGCTAATAACCTATTTAGGGAGTTGCCATACTCATTATGAGTAAAATGATATATAGGGTTGCCCCCCATATCCTCTAGTCCACAGACGGGGAGTGCATTTTGATCGCACGGGTGAATGTAAAAGTCACCCATCCAAAAAATATTGGCATTCACACCCTTAAAATTTTGTACAATATGTTCTATAGCCTGAAAGACCTCGCCCACAAATAAGTGCATGTTTGGGCCAAATCTATTATTGTAAAAGTTTACTAATAGCCATATCCCTTCCTGTTGTATCTCCAATGGCAGAATGTGGAAATTTGGGTTTGTACAATCACACTTTTTCACATTAACTTTTAAATCGTTTCTGATTAGTGTCAACTCAAAATGCCTCCCTTTGCCCTCCCCGAAATTGATGACATGGCTTTAGTCTGGAAGGAGCGATAGCCATTAATGTGCACTGACCCCACAGCCCACGTTTCCTGGAAACATACTATTTTGTGCTCTTGCCATACACTTAGCCAATTGTTATCGCACAGTTTGGAAACAATACCAGCTACGTTCCATGAAGCTAGTTTTATGACCGCTTTTTGGATTCCCTGTTGTCTTATTGATGTCTGTGGTCTATCACCGGTAACAGGGGCCGAGATGGGCTGGCTCTCACTACTCTCTGTGTGATTTGGTTGCACTGGCTGTAGTCAATCGCAAGCTTCTAGGTCAGAGAGGGGTGTAAATCTGTTTTCAAGTCTCAAGTCTGTTAACCTGGTGATCCCCCATGAGGCCCCCGTGGCTGTCTCTCCATATATTGAGGGCAGCTCCCTGTTACTTGTCGGAAGAGTGGTCTGTAGAAGAAACCCAATGGTAGCACAGTGATATTGGAATTTCTATCAAAGTCATTACCCAAATTGACCAAAAGGAATCTGACGATGAAACCATTATTGAAATTTAAGACCACACAATCTCCCCCATTTCTTTCCTTGTGGGCCCTACCCAGGTAACTCTTCTAGCCATAATCATTTGACTTTGTAGGTTCCCATCCAGACACCCCTCCCCCTTCAATTTTTGGACCACTCAATGCATGGCTTTAGACATTAGTTGAGCTGTTGATTCTGCCTGGCCCTCCCGCAGTGGTGGCACATTTCCCAATACCACCACCAGGGGAGCAGCAGCTGGAGGCAAATGTAAAGTCTGAGTTCCAGCCATTAATGGTCCACGGGCCGGTCTTTCATTCCTCCTGTTGACACCTAGACTGCCCTTCCCTGATGGTATTCTGCTTTGCCCAGTTGTTGCGCTATTAATGTTATCCGTTAATGGATTGATTTTATCAACCGCGTTGTTCAATTCTTTGGCACAAGATGGACTCGAGTAGCTTTGGGCAAATTCACTGGATATGTCGGCTGTCACGATGTTATTCTCATCAGTGCTGATGGCAGCGTTAGTATCTATGGGGAGTACCAAATTTTGGGGTACAGACGTCATCCTTGTAGGTTTTGTGGGTTTTGCAATTAAGGCTATTTTACTTGCCTCTTGGGTAGTTTGGGATTCTCCATCTGATGTAGACCTATTCCTTACTAATAATGCCTCTAAGGCACGAAAATTAATCTCAGCCTGAGATTCAAGGCCATTTATTTTTTCTTCAATCCGGCTCAATCTCAGTGTAATGGGGTTTAACATGGTGGAGACCAAGGTTTCTAGTCTCTGCCACATAGCCTCATTCATAGCCAATCATGGGGCAGGGGCAGGGGTCGGCGTTTCTGAATTACTTAAGTCACCTGGATCTGGGTCTGGGTCTGTTGTGTGCCCCCCCTCTTTTATTCGGCCTTGAGGTCTATGCAGGTTTCGGTCTCTGTGGGCCCCCCCCTCTTTCTCTTCACAGCAGGGTCAGGGATAGATCCCATAGATTTTGTCAATACTGCTGCCCTAGTGGAGGCTCTTTGTGTGGTACAAATCAGCTCAGGCTCATGGGATATCGATCCCATAAGTATTTCTGGGTCTGGGTCTGGTTCTATTTCTATCGCTTTGTCTGGGCTCAAAGGTTGGTCGGGATTAATGTAGGGTGCCATGCCCCCCAAAGAGGATCTTTTGTGGGAAAAAGGCTCCAAAGATAGGCGTTGCTCCGTTCTTTCGATCTCGTGCGCAAGTACAGAGGTTGCCCTGGTTAAAAATTGGTCAAGTGTCCCCACAATACTTCCACCTGGTTGCGCACCCTTTCCCTTTCCCTCTCGCTTACTCATCTTATTTACTGGCTGCCTGCAGCAGAGGTCTGGCATGCAAGAGGTCAATGTCAAAGTCCCAGACGTATTAAAGTTAGTAATTAAGAGCCATCCGCTGTACCTTCTATGAACGCAGATCTCAGGGGGGGCCCAGCCCAGTCTCCTCCGGGCTCCGATGGGCGTGGACGGGCCTGCCCTTGGCCCGGGCTTGGCCCGAACATGGCCCGGGCACATCCCGCGCCGCGGGCCGGCGTGCTTTTTAAATAGCGCATCCGCGCGACAAGGCTGCTGGTACCTGAGGTCCTTTTTAGGGGAAACTGCGGGCAAAACTGCGGAGTCCCAGGAGGCGGCTGCGAGGGGCCGCGGGCCGGCGTGCTGTTTAAATAGCGCATCCGCGTGCTAAGGCTGCTGGTACCTGTGGTCCTTTTCAGGGGAAACTGCGGGCAAAATTGCGGAGTCCCAGGAGGCAGCTACGAGGGGCCGCGGGCCAGCGTGCTGTTTCAATAGCGCGTCCGCGCGCAAAGGCTGCTGGTACCTGAGGTCCTTTTCAGGGGAAACTGGGAGCAAAACTGCAGAGTCCCAGGAGGCGGATAAATGTATATGTGTGTTTTATACATCTATCATTTTCAGACACATAACACATACCATAATATATGAACAAGTAGACACATATCTCAATCACAACCCCATGCACAGCTCAAAACTTTACAGAGTACACTTCAATTTTCAAACAGACACTGAAAATGATGTGGCATATATGAAATATAACTTTCCTCACATCATCCAATTTACTCTAATAAAAAACATCTCTAGAAACATCTCAAACCACACTTTCAGGCTGCTGCTTAACCATTCTATAACTACTTATAATATTACACCTACGCAAATACAAATTAGGAACCCTTCACATATCTTTAGTAAAAGTCTCACCATTTTACTAAAAGCATACATGAATATGTCTGTACCATAACACTATCCAAACCTTAAAAATTCACAGAACAAACTTCCAATTTCAAGCAAACATAAAAAATTATGCTGCATATTTCAACTGTACCTCTCCAGAAACTTTAAAAAAGAAGCCTAATCAATAACACCTTATGTCAGCATCTTTTAAACCACACTTTTGTGCTGCATCTTCACCATTCTACTAGTACTCACAGTCTTGACCCTACCACAAAAAAAGCAACAATAGCTCTTTGTTATACATCATGCACTTTCAAATGTATAAGACATATGAAAATACATATACAAGTAGAAACATACTTGAGACAGAAGTCCATGCACACCTTAAACCTTGACAGACTCTACCTCCAAATTCAGTGCATGGATAAGTGTATAAATAGCACCTGAAGGCACAGATGACTTACTAAGAAGTGCCTAGGTGAATAGATGAGTGCAACGGTGGGGCCTGGTTGATTCTATGACTGCAAGGGTAATGCCTGGGCTATTACATGAGTGCATAGGTAGAGACTGCATGATTCTATAACTGTAGGGGTAGTACATAACTAGTGCCTGGGTGATTGCATCATTGCAGGGTTAATATCTGGGGGATTACTGGAGTACATAGGAAGTGAGTGGGTGATTTTATAACTGCATGAGTACTGCCTGGGTGATTACAGAAGTACTAAGGTACTGCCTGAGTGATTACACGAGTGCAAAGGTAGTGCCTGGGTGATTTTATAAGTACGTGAGTACTGGCTGAGTAATTACATAAGTACAAGAAAAGTACGTGCGTGATTGAAATAGTGCAAGGATAGTGTCTGGGTGATTGAAGCACTATATAGCTAATGCATTGGTGATTGCATGAGTGCAGCAGTAACGTCTCGGGAATTAAAGCAGTACATAGGTAACGCCTGGGTGATTGCATGACTACAGGGGTAATATCTGGGGATTTACATGACTACATAGGAAGTGACTGGGTAATTTTATAATTGCATGGGTACTTCTTGGGTGAATGCAGGACTACTGAGGTAGTGCCTGAGTGAATAAAGGAGTGCAAAGGTAGTGCCTGGGTGATTTCATAACACCATGACTACTGGTTGAGTGATTACATGAGTACAAGGGTAGTGCCTCCGTGATTGAAGGAGTGCAACGGTAGTGCCTGACTGATTACATAAGTGCATGAGTAATGGCTACATGATTGAAAGAGTGCATGGGTAATACCTTGGTGATTGCATGAGTGCATAGATAGTGCCTACATGATTTCATGAGTGCAGCAGTAATGCCTGAGTGATTACAGCACTGCATATGTAGTGGCTGGATCATTGGAAGACTGCATGGGTAGTACTTGGGTGTTTTTATAACTGCATGAGTGTTGGGCCTAGCCAAATATAGAGCAGCAGACTATTACATGACTCAACTATAAGTCTCTCCATATTGTTAGAAGCACGCATACATATGTCTCTACTTTTTCAAATCATCATCATATCTAAAAGAAATATGTATACAATATTTCTGGAATATAGTGAAACCTAGAAACTGAGACATGTAATAGATCTGCCTGAGTGATTGCATAACTCCATGGGTAGTGCTTGGGTGATTGTATGAGTGCAAGGGTAGTCAGTGGGTAATTGCAGGAGAAAATGAAAAGTGACTGGCTAATTGCATGAGTGCAGACATGGACGCTGAGTGCATGGATAAGTGTATAAATAGCACCTGAAGGCATAGATGAGTCATTAAGTAGTGCCTAGGTGAATAGATGAGTGCAACAGTAGGGCCTGGGTGATTGTATGACTGCAAGGGTGGTGTGTGGGTTATTACATGAGTGTATAGGTACAGCCTGTATGATTGCATGACAGCAGGGGTAGTACATAACTAGTGCCTGGGTGATTGCATGACTGCAGGGGTAATATCTGGGGGATTACTGGAGTACATAGCAAGTGAGTGGGTGATTTTATAAGTCCATGAGTACTGCCTGGGTGATTACAGAAGTACTAAGATACTGCCTGAGTGATTACAGGAGTGCAAAGGTAGTGCCTGGTTGGTTTTAAAAGTGCATGAGTACTGGCTGAGTGATTACAAAAGTACAAGAGTAGTGCCTGTGTGATTCAAAGAGTACAAACATAGTGCCTGGATGATTGAAGCACTGTATACCTAATGCATTGGTGATTGCATGAGTACAAGGGTAATGTTGGGGGGATTAAAGGAGAACATAGGTAACATCTGGGTGATTGCATGACTACAGGGGTAATATCTGTGGATTTACATGACTACATAGGAAGTGACTGGGTGATTTTATAAGTGCATGGGTACTTCTTGGGTGATTGCTAACCCTGGGCAAAGCACTACGCTACGCTCGCGTAGTTTGCGAAGTTTGCGCTACTTCGCACTAGGTGAATTGCACGTAGCACAGTGCAAACACTCGTAGCGTAGTGCAGCGGTCATTTTTTAGTTGCTCGCGGTCCTCAACGTCAAGTTGGCGACCACAAGCAAGCAAAATGACATTCCGGCGAGACTTTTTCCTCGTTCGCAATCAGCAACATCAAGTTGCCGATCGCGAGCGTGGAAAATAAACCTCCCGGCGAGATTCTCAACGCGGGGAGGTCAGGTTTCTCATTGCGAGTGGTCGCGTATGCTCGCGATGAGAAACTACCAGTCCGCGTTGAGAAAGCTGCAGCTCGAGTAAAAATCTACTCGAGCGGCAGTAAAGACAGCTCGCACTGTGCAAGATGCCGTTTTCAATGATTGCACAGTGCGGACAAGCATCCGGCACTGTGCAATCATCGCGAACAGCGCACTACGCAGTTCGCGTAGTGCTACGCGTAGCTCGCGTAGTGCGAAGTGCACCTCGCGTAGCTTCGCGTAGCACTACTTCGCGAACTACGCCCAGGGTTAGTGATTGCAGGTCTACTGAGGTAACGCCTGAGTGAATAAAGGAGTGCAAAGGTACTGCCTGGGTGATTTTAAAACAGCATCACTACTGGCTGAGTGATACATAAGTAGACTCTTATAAAGTACCATAATCAATAATTCCTCTCCCAACATATCTTAAACATCACTTTTCCAATACTACTGCTTCACTATTCTAGCAGTAATCAGGTATAGAGCATAGCTAACAGCAAAGCAACACTTCACTTAACTTTCATAAAAGTCTCCCCATATTTCTAAAACCATGTATGCATATGTCTGTACCTTTTCCTACCAGCATCATATATAAAAGTAAAAAACAGATAAATGTATATGTATGTTTTATACATCTATCATTTTCAGACACATAACACATACCATAATATATGAACAAGTAGACACATATCTCAATCACAACACCATGCACAGCTCAAAACTTCACAGAGTACACTTCAATTTTCAAACAGACACTGAAAATTATGCGGTATATATGAAATATAACTTTCCTCACATCATACAAATTACTCTAATAAATAACATCTCTAGAAACATCTCAAACCACACTTTCAGGCTGCTGTTTAACCATTCTACAACTACTTATAATATTACACCTACCCAAATACAAATAAGGAACCCTTCACATATCTTTAGTAAAAGTCTCACCATATTACTAAAAGCATACATGAATATGTCTGTACCATAACACTATCCAAACCTTAAAACTTCACAGAACAAACTTCCAATTTCAAGCAAACATCAAAAATGATGCGGCATATTTCAACTGTACCTCTCTAGAAACTTAAAAAAAGAAGCCTAATCAATAACAGCTTATGTCAGCATCTTTTAAACCTCACTTTTGTGCTGCATCTTCACCATTCTACTAGTACTCACAGTCTTGAGCCTACCACATAAAAAGCAACAACAGCTCTTTGTTATACATCATGCACCTTCAAATGTATAAGACATATGAAAATACATATACAAGTAGAAACATACTTGAGACAGAAGTCCATGCACACTTTAAAACTTGACAGACTCCACCTCCAAATTTAAAGCAACAGCTAAAATTATGCGGTATACTACAAATGTACATATCCACACACTGAAACAAACTACCATAATCACTCATCCATCACATATTACTATACAGAATCTATTTCAAACAACATTTAACTAAAATAAAATAAACTACAATACACATCTCTACATTTAATAATATATTTCAAACATCACAGTTTTTGAATAATTTTAAAGTTTAAAATAAACCTAATACATAATACACCTTACAAATGTATAACTCACCTTCCAAAATAGATTTGTAGAATTTAAAATATCACAAACTCATAAATGATTTTCTTATGCTCACAGTCAATGTAATGCACCACTCTCAGCAAGGTAAAACCAGTAATGGCAAAGTTTCCCTCTCTTTCTCCACACAAATACCTGTAAGTAACAAATCACATAGCCTCCTACATTATTTCAAATTATAAAACACATTTCTATTGGTTAGACATATTAACCCTTAACAACTGACTTCTAAAAGTGCCCACACTGGTTCTGGAATTTTCAGGAGTCGCGATTCCATCGTGCACCAACGCGATGGAACCGCAAATCCATACGAGAGTTCAAAAATATATTACTAATAAAAATAGCACTATTTATTAACAACACACCACTTCTAAAGATAGTACTGACTTGGGAAATCTTACTTTAATAAGATATCACTTATATATAAATTACAATTCTATATTTTAAAACCACTTATAACATTCAACCCTTCCCCCATTCTGCCTAATGCCAGTTTCCATAGGAACAGTACATGGAACATTGAACTTAACTGACAGGTCACAAGTTCACCATATTTTCAAGTTCAGCACACAAGGTTACAAATGCAAACTGCAGGTGTGGTATACGTTTGCAAAATATGACCTTATCCTATCTACTGTACCTTTCAAACATTTTTTACTAACCGATAAGAAACATGGGGGCATATTACCAAGAAATGGTGATAACTATCGCTAACCTAGGTTAGCGCTAGTTTTCCTATCGCCGCCGATCCCTGCAAGTAGATGCCCTGTTAGCGACGTATTAGCAACGTTTTGCTAACAGGCGATAGCTTCAGGGATCAGCGGTGAAAACCACCGCTAACATTAGCGCGATGGCGTTAATGAAACCTGCGATAGCGGGTGGAATCCAGCGATAAGCCCTTAGCGATAGATAAAGGCATGCTAACCCGCAAGTTTGGACTTAGCCTATCTGTCCACCTCCAATATAAAAGATGCACACAAAAAAAGGAAAAAAGCAGATTTGAGCAGCCAGGGCATAGTGCAGCACACATTACCAACCCCCTCAAGCCACCCAACATCCTGGTTGACCAGGACGAGATCCTGGTTCCCACGCAGGACCTGCGTCTGGTTCCTGGATCCCTCGCTGGAGCTGCGTCTGGTTCCTGGATCCCTCGCTGGAGCTTTGTCTGGTTCCTGGATCCCTCACTGGAGCTGCATCTGGTTCCTGGATCCCTCGCTGGAGCTGCATCTGGTTCCTGGATCCCTCACTGGACCTGTGTCTGGTTCCTGGATCCCTTTCTGGACCTGCGTCTGTGGCCTGGAGTGGGATGTGGAGTAGCTGTGGAGTGGATGAGCCGTGGCGGGAGACATTGATGTGCAACGATCGCCTGTACCTGGTGGTGAAGTCTGGCAGGTCGCATGGAGACACGTTGCTGACCTGTGTGAGAAGCCCGCCCTGCGCACCCTAGTGCAGTCAATGGTAGAGGTGATCCTGCGCACCAACGTAGTGAGGTCCGCTTCGCATATTATGATCCACCACTACACCGGGGTGCACGGAGGGGATTAACAATGGTGGGTGCCGTCTCCCTGCATCACAGGATGGATGATGTTGGGCTGGCCGGACGCTCTGGATGGTGAGGCCCCTGTGCTATGCTGAACTTGTGTGGACTGAGCGCTGCAACTATACGCCTAAGGGAGCCCTGCTGTATCAACTGCATCGGGTGGTCCACCAGCGGACTACGCGGTGACTGCTGTACCCAGCCCAGTGAAAGCACACCTGGCTCAGGCTCCTGCTGGCTGAGTCACAGATTTGGAGAGAGTGCAGTGGATTGCGCCACGGGGTCAATGTCCAGGTAAGGAGAAGGTGGGACGCGTAGCGCAGGAGGGCCGGGGGGAGTCGCTCATGCCTATCACACGTAGATGGCGCACCCCCAGTGGCGGCTCTACCGCTATGTTGGAAGAGCGTTGCCCCACCACCTCAAGCAGTGCAGAAGAGGAACAATCATCACATATGATAACTAAGTCAACCAATCACCCAGGGGAATTGTAAGCGCGCCACTCACCCGTGAGGGTCGCAAGGCACTGCGTGGTGGGGGGCCGCAGATCTGTTAGCTGAAGAGCCTGGTCTTGAGGGTCTTCCTGAAGGTGTTCAGGGAGGGGGCACCTCTGATGTCTGCCGGTAGCTCGTTCCAGGTTTTGGATGTAATGTGCGAGGAGGATCTTCCGCCTGCTCTGTGGATGTGCTGGGTTTCGGACAGTGCGAGGTTGGAAGATCGGATGTCTCATTTGTGTACGTGGAAGTTGATTCTGTCATTGAGGTATTTTGTTAAGTTGTTGTGTAGGCATTTGTAGGCATGAGGGATGATTTTGAAGGTTACTCTTTTCACCACGGGGAGACAGTGGAGTCTACGTAGGTGTTGGCTGATGTGTTAGTGCCGGGGGATGCCGAGGACGAGTCTGGCGGTGGTGTACTGTAATGTCGGTAGTGTGTGGAGCAGGGACTTGTAAATGGTGGCGTAGAGTGGGTTTCCACAGTCCAGTCTGCTGGTGATGAGTGCATGGGTGACTGTCTTCCTTGACTCTGGGGGTATCCATTTGAAGGTCTTGCGGAGGATGCGGAAGGTGTTGAAGCAGCTGGAGGTGATGGCGTAGACCTGTCTGTTCATGGTGAGGGATGGGTCGAGTACGATGCCGAGGTTTCTGGCATGGTCCGAGGAGGTAGGTGGGATTCTGAGGGCAAAGGCCAACAGGTGTTGTCCCATGCTGAAGGTGTGGTTCCAAGGTCAAGGACTTCTGTCTTCTCGGCGTTGAGCTTCAGGCAGCTGTTGGTCATCCAGACTGCGACGTCCTGCATTCCTTTCTGGAAGTTGAGTCTGGCAGTGGTGGGGTCTTTGGTGAGGGAGAGGATGAGCTGGGTGTCATCAGCGTAGGATATGATGTTGAGGTCGTGTTGTTGGACGATGGCGTCGAGGGTGCCATGTAGATGTTGAAGAGGGTCGGGCTCAGAGATGAACCCTCTGGGACTCCGCAGGTGATTTACGTGGGATCGGAGAGGAAGGTTGGCAGTCTGATCCTTTGGCTTCTTCCGGGGAGGAATGATCAGATCCAGTCGAGGCCTGTTCCTTGTATGCCAGCGTTGTGTAGTCTGGTGACCAGTGTGTGGTGGGAGACGGTGTCGAAGGCCACTGAAAGGACGAGTATGATGAGGGCTGCGGAGTGGCCTTGGTCCAGGAGTGTGCGGATGTCGTCTGTGGCGGCGAGTAGGACGGCCTCGTTGCTGTGGTTGGTTCGCAATCCAGATTGGGACGTGTCAAGGATGGCGTTGTCATCAATGAAACGTGTCAGTTCCCTGTTGACTGTTTACTCTACAACTTTGTCCGCGAAGGGGAGGAGCGAGATGGGCCGGTAGTTCTTGAGGTCAGTGGGGTCAGCTGTGGTCTTTTTGAGAAGGGGCCAGACTTTTGCACGCTTTCAGTCGTCTGGGTAGGTGCCAGTTTTGAAGGTGGTGTTGATGGTGCATTGCAGTTTGTGTGTGATGGCGGCCGCGGATCTGTGGTAGATGTGGGAGGACATGGGTTGGTGGGGGCCCACGAGTGGATGCCTTTCATGGTTGAGGCTGTGTCTTCGGCTGTGACTGGCGTCCAGGTGGAGATGGTGGGCTGGCTGGTGTGTCCGGGGCCCGGGGTGTCTGTAGACGAGGGTTCCTCGGAGTGTGGAGTTGTGGCTGGTCTGGATTTGGAAGTGCAGGTGTTCGGCGGAGGGAAAGGTTTCTCTGGAGGTGGTGAGGCGGAGGGTGCTCTTGTGGGCAATGGCGAGGCACCCTCCCAGGTGGTTGGTGCGGTCCTTCCTCTGGATCTTGTATCCGTCCGGGATGGCGGTGTTGATGTCGGGGGCGGAGGAGGAGTTGGTCCAGGTCTCCGTGAAGAAGGCGATGTCGGGTGAGAGAGAGTCGAGTAGGTTCCAGATTTCCACGGCGTGTTTGTGCACGGAGCGCCCGTTGAGGAGGATGCATCCTAGGGTGTCGCCAGTGCTGGCGTCGGCTGTGTTGGAGTCCGGGGTGGTGGTTAAGCTCTGGAGGCAGTGGAGGCAGGAGAACTGCCCGTGGGTCATGTTTGCCGAGGCCTGTTGTCAGTCTCTGACTTTCCCGGGGTTGAGTGCGTGGAGGGTGGCTGTGCTGTAGCAGTGGGTGGCCCGTGATCCAGGCTTCCTGGCGCTGGTTGCGGTTAGGTTGCAGACGTGCGCAGACGGGCTTGTCTTAGGCGCACCTTCTGCGCGCCAGCAGCGCGTGTCCGCTGCGCAATCGCGCAGCATCCGCCATTAAGTAGGGGAGGGTGGGGGGACGATCAGCTGGGAGGCGGGAATGTGCGAGGACAGGGGTGCGGGGCCACAGGGGCAGCAGCGGCGGGAAGCGGGTAGTGCGGGTTCGGAGAAGCCAATAAAACAGTTAAAAAAGGGAAAAACAAGGGATGATTAACTGATGTAATCATGCTATGTACCCTCAGGGGGCGGGTGGGTAGGACTGCTCCAAACACAGAGCAGGGAATGTGCAGATTGGCATGCACACTCAAGTGCGCAATGACTGTTAGGTCGGCCCACTCAGGCCGCCCAATGCAGCCATGCGCACTTCTCTGTTCGCAATGCAGGCTGCATTACAGCCTGCATGGAGAACATGCCCACCCCTCCGGCTCCTGGCTGCATGACGTGTCCTGTTGCCAATTAACAATCCCACCGCCGCATTGCAGCATTGTGATTGACTCAGTGAAGGGAGCCTGGCTGCCTACTTCCTTTTCCTGGAAGCTGACGCAGGAGAGCAGGAGCTACGAAGACACGGGACACGGCTTAGAGGTAAGACTTTCCTCAATAAATATTTAACAACACACGCTCACACACACATCCCCGTGTCCACGCACCATCCAGTGTTCTTTACAGGGTTTACACCTCACAGCTCTCCAGACACCCCGCACTTCTCAGTGGTGGCTGCTGTGCGCCCATGCACAGTGGGCGTACCACTCGTGTGCCAAAGGCACATACGTAGTTGCGATGCATGCCATAACATCGCATTCCATTCCAATACATACTAATACTAGGCACATTGCAACAGTAGAGTAGGTGTTGCATAGCGGAGACATGAAGATCACTGTTCCCACTACAGTCAGTGCAACCCAAAAATAACCTTTGCACAACAAACCCAACCCTGAACCCTGGAATTCCTTTCTGAACCCCCAAAAGACACCCAAAAGATCACATTTGAGACAAATGCACCCCCCCAATTTCTCTTTATTTTGGCACAAAACACACCCAAAATTTAGACATTTGGCCCCAAAATAACACCCAAAAATTCAAACATTTAGCCCAGAAAACACCCAATTTTTCATATTTTACCCCAAAAAACACCCCATTTTTCATATTTCACCCCAAGAACTAGACCATTTTTCATATTTTACCCCAAGAATTAGTCCAATTTTCATTTTTTACATTCAAAACCCATACACACCTGAAAAAGTTGAAATTACCTCATTACTGACCTCACAATGCGTTGTAATCAAATGTGATGTTAAGGGACCCGCGTTGTCGGAGTTGGGTTGTTAACGATGTACTGCCTGCGTTGTAATGGTCGTCTCCCATGACAAAGGCAACACATAAGCTACGCCATTTGCGTCCGTCTGCCCCTGGGACGTGCTCCGCACCAAGGTACATTCCCCTTGGACACTCCACTGCTACGATGCCAGCACCCTCCTCGGCATCAACCCTGGACGCCACCTCGCCTGCCAGGACAAACCTCTGCTCCATAATGGACATCGCCTTCGCCATCACTGACGGATGCAGCATCACCTGCAAGGAGCACCCCGACCATCAAGGAGGAGGCATTGCCGTCACCTACAGAGGCACACTCCGACTGACCACACACTCTAATGTACCAAGGGTGACCATGGACCACGTCAACTCCCAGGTCAGGACCAAGCCCAAGAACATCCTCTGTGGCACCCTCATGTGCAGGCCCCTGGGCCATGGCCCCCCATTCTACAATCCCATTGTAGACATCATTGCACCCCAGGGTCTCCCATCCCCCGACGACATCCAACTCGGTGAACTCAAGTCCCACCTGGGCAACCCCAGTGACCAGAGCACCACCCCCTCCTGTCACCGACTTCAGACGCAAGCAGCAAGTCACCTCAACAGGCCACATAGGCCACACACGGTCGAGCACGTCACCTCTGCCAGCGGGTACTTCAACTACAGCCACAACACCAGACTCTCCTGCCACTACCATCATTGGATGAATGACGTCTTCACCTTGCCCACCGGATGCCAACGCCGTCATCGCACCCCGTTGCAGCTGGATCAAGGCCACCGAAGGACGTCTGGTCAACTGTCTCCGCACCAACACTCCACCAATGCTTCCAAACGATGACATCGCAGCACTCAACCACCACCAATGGATCTCCAACATCGCCGACATTCGGGCACCCCTCATGAACGGCACTGCGTTAGTACCTTCCGCCTGCCTGATAACAGGTGTGAGGGTGAGGCAGTGCCATAGGGATAGGCTGGCCCCATGCATTGCTGGAGTTGCGTCATGGTTGTGACACAACTGCACCAATGCGTGACTTTAGCGCAGACAGATACGTCAGGATTCCTGATGTATCTGTCATTACTTGCGTCATGGAGCGCTGTCCAGTGAGTACAGCGCATCCATGCTGTTGCAAGGAGGGCGTAATGGGAAGTGTTGCTACGCTGTCTTGTCGCAGCGCAGCAACACTTTTCATGAGTGGGGGCACAGGAAT
The DNA here is from genome assembly GCA_963921515.1 of Calotriton arnoldi. Taxonomy (NCBI): domain Eukaryota; kingdom Metazoa; phylum Chordata; class Amphibia; order Caudata; family Salamandridae; genus Calotriton; species Calotriton arnoldi. Next base: position 63,534 of record CAWUFW010013605.1, read on the forward strand.
GCGCACTAACTCATTGATGGTGCGCATTCCTGCACTGTATTTTGTCGCAGGGCAGCGCTGCAACATTGCTTGCAGCGCTGTCCAGCACCATTAACATGCATACACGTGGGCCCAAGTCTTGTCCCCATTTTTAAGACCAGCTATTTTTTGGTCTTAAGTTCCTGCAGCTAACTGGCCTTAGCACGACTTTTTTTATCGCTTCGCGGGTCTGGCCTATACTTGTTAAAAAAAGGGCGCAGTGGTGTTAGCGTGAGTTTTCCTGAAATTTTGAGAAGGAACGCCTACCTTGCATGTCATTAGCGATAAATATCGTTGGCATGCAAGGCGATAAGAAAACCGGCTGCTATCGCCGGAAAGCTGTCGCTAACGCCAGTTAGCGACAGCTTGATAATAGGGCGTTAAAAAAAAACGCGTTAGCGGCAGGAAAGTGCCGCTAACGCAGCGATAAATGGCTAGATAATATGCCCCTTGCTTTTTAAAGAAAGTAACATGCACCCTATTTTTGAGTGTACAATTTTCTTCAACAGACAATCACTTCTCAACTTTTTAAAAAACAACATCTTGTCCACCATTTTAGATACCTCTGATTCTATCAACTGACTACCTCAGCTACAGACATCGTTTCATTACTTACAGACATCCCTTCAAGATGCTTACAGTGTGTTGGGCACAACTATGTTTTCTGGTGCAAAAGGTATGCTGAACGCAGAGGTATTGACAAAGACCTAGCTTTGCAAAATGTGGATATTAAATGGATTGCACAGAGAGGATTAAAGTGGCACCAATTGATGCCTTTGGTTAAAACCTTTTTGCATGTCCAACCCCTGACCTCATGATTGTGCACTGTGGTGGCAATGACCTAGGCACATTGACTGGGGTAGGTCTGGAAATGCTCATGAAGGACACCTTTGCACAATTGATGTTGCTTTTACCTCAAACTGTCTTTGTTTACTTTAATATATGCCAAAGACAGAAATGGAAGTGGTCAAATCAATTCTGTCCACACATTGAAAAAGTTAGGAAAAAAGTCAATAAAGCTGTTTCTGCATACCTAAGAGATCATAGAATACAATAACAATATAAGTTTTGATATGGATGACATCTACAGAAGTGATGGAGTACACTTCACAGATCAAGGAAACAGAGGGGGATATTCACAAGAACGTGCGCTAAATATCTCCAGAAAATGTTAACGCAACTTCACACATCGCAGTCCATCACGGGAAAATAACCCCATGTTAACGTGGAATTCACAACACGGCGGTACCATGCGATAGCCTCCCGAAAATGCATACAATGTCCGCAATACAACACCCGCGACGGTGATAAAAACCCAAACCCCACCGCAAAAAAACATGCGATGGGCCAAACCGCGATGAGGAAATCAGCGCTAAGCAGCGTCAGGCCTGCAGTACACACACTTCAGGCGGGAAAATCACTACAAAAGGAGAAAAAACACGCAAACACAAAATAACCAACATTGAAGCACCATGGAGGCATCTGGAGCAGGCGCAGAGGATGAGCGGAACCCCACAAGCACCCCAGACGACCAGCCTGGGACCTCGGGGACAGGGAAGGGCAAGGACAAGAAGAAGAGGAAGAGGCGGTTCGGTCCGCAGGAGAACAGGATCCTGGTCACGGAAGTGATGGAACACCATCAAGAACTGTTCGTCACCTCCAACGTGTCATTGGGCACCAAAAATGGAATATGGCGGGCCATCGTGGACAAGGTGAATGCCGTCGGAGAGCACAAGAGGTCAATGGACGAGGTCAAGAGGCGATGGATTGACATCAAGCGGAAAACCAAGGAGAAACTCGCAGGCAACCAGAAGGCAGCAATGCAGACTGGAGGTGGGAGCCCAGCGCCACAGCTGGAGCTGGATGACATGGAGGAGCTGGTGTCGACAGTCATCAGTGTGGAGACCGTGGCAGGAGTTGGGGGAGCAGACACTGCTCGACATGACACAACACCACAGCAACAGGGTGAGTAACCACCAGGTACTGGGGGGACGGGGGGAGATGGCCACAATGGCACACATGCATAATCAAGCAGAGCACAGTGCACACCCACCATGACTCTGGATCATGGCCCTGATCTGCAGACTGTCAAATGTACATTGCCATGCTGTCTGAATGTGAACATGTACCATGCAGCTACATACATGTGGACACAATGTAACACAGCATCTCCCCTTCACATTGCAGAGGCACCGTCAACACCTCCTGCAGAGCAGTCCCAGCCACTCTTCACTGATGACGAGGAGTACACCCCCAGCATCGACACCGAAGCCCTCCAAGACATCATGGAACTCATCCGCCAATCACCTCCAAGATCAGGGCAGCCCAGCTGCATCGAGGAGACCCCACCCACTCCACAAACCACCCAGCAGGAGGCACCCACAACCCCGGCTGTCTCCCAGGAACCCCACGAACAACACATGGCCTTCCAACGCTGTGTGTTGGAGGGCCAGAGGGAGATGTCTGAGCAGGTGTGGGTGGGGTTCGACCTCATGGCTACCAAACTTGACACCATCCATGGGTGTCTGAGTCCCATCAGGGACCACCTCCAGTCCCTAACGGACACCCACAGGCCCCTCCATGGTCTCCAATGAGCCCTAGCTGACATCGCTGGAGTCATGACTCGGAGACAAGAACACCTGTCCGCTCAGAGTGGCTCCAGCGATCTCAGCCAGGAGATGGCACACATGCAGAGGCTCATGGAGGACATGATGTGGATGGAGGCGGAAAGGATGGCAGCCACCTCTGCACATCAGCAGAATGTAGCTGGGATCTACCATGCCCTGCAGATCTTCATCATGGCATTGCTGCCACAAGGCGTGGCGCAGATGAATGCTGCTGCTCCTACACCATCCACATCTCCGCCCCCAGGTGTGTCAGTGCCTCACAGTGTGGCAGACATTTCCACTCCGGCCCCTGATGTGTCAGTGGCACACAGTGCTGCAGCCGGAACTGCAACACCCACAGGTGGGGCAGGGCACACATCCGAGGACGTGGCTGGGTTTAAGATCAGAAGGAGGCACTAGCATTCATTTCCGCCACCTGGCCTGTTGCTCCTTGGTGCCGCACATGGCCCCATGACCTTCCACTGACCCCCGATACACTCTGCGGCACTCACCTTGGACCGCGACATCCTGTTTGGTGACCAATGACACGGCGACCAGACTGCGGACTGTACTCTTCCTCTTCCGCTGTACTTGTCATTCCCTGATGGACTCTGGCTGGCCCTCCATGGGCCCATATTGTGGAGTGGGGTTGGCATTGCCCTGTACTGCTCCAGCTGCAAACTTCCACTGGATGTGCATTAAACATTCAGGAACGCACTGCTGTGTCATGTCTTTCATCATTCAAGTATGAATGTGTGGATGAATGTAGGGTCAGTGATTCCCCCTAACGTCAATGATGCTCATCTAGTGGGATTCCAGGCACAGTGTGCTACATTGCCGATTGCGTTCCGGGTGCTGTAGACACTACAACAGGGACACATGCATTAGTCACTTCCTTGTCTGGACATGGACTGCACCACGCCCAGAGCCTCCGAGTCATTGTTGCAAGCCCTGCGCTGGTCCGGCGTATGCCAGGCCAGACCACTCCGCTTACGCTCTGAGGATGGGGCCACATAACCACATGTCGCAGGTTTACACGCTAGTGGTCTGCAGGTCACTGGTCTAGTTGTCAGCATGTCATGGCCACTCCCTGAGGGCAGGTTTGTACACACACCACACCCATCTGGCGCAGGCGTCACAGGCCATGTGACCCCAAGAATATACGGGGCCGACAACGTCACATTCCCTACTGCCGGATGTGACTGGATGACGGACGTTCCACGGGTCTCAATCATGAAGGGCCCATGAGTTGTTGCGCACAGGGTTAGTGGCACCCGAGGCCTTGCAGCCATCATGGGCCTACCACCACGTGGCCCTGACTGGGGTTGCACAGGGTTAGTGGTACCCGAAGCCTTGCGGCCGTCACAGGCCTACCACCACGTGGCGCTGACTGGGGTTGCACAGGGTTAGTGGCCCCGAAATTGCTGAGCGGGTGTGCAGCCTGCAATGATGACGTGTGCAGTGATGTGGTCTCTGCCATTGATGCCTCAGGACTCAGTGCCATGTGTGGGACCTGCTGGGCCGTGGTGCAGGTCCGCATGATGTGGGGCATGCCATGGTGGCAGAACCGGGGCCTGGAGCTTGCACGGGCACGTGGTGTGCCCACTGGTGGACACACCATTGGCTGCAGGTGAGCAGTGGGGCCTGGGTGCACAAGGGCGGACAGCCAGCGCTGGCCAGCGGGAGGGGGTAGGGTGCGGCTGCATGTGTGCGCAGGGGCGGACAGGCGTTGTTGCTGTGTGCAGTGAGATGGACTCTGTCATGATTGACTCTTGCCTCGATTACAGATTGCAGACCTGGTGGCTTGCAGTGTATACCGGCACTTGGTTGGAGACACACCGGTGGCAGCAGGTGAGCAGTGGTGCCTGGGTGCGCGGGGCGGCAGTGTCCCTCTCTCTTTCTCTCTCCCTTCCTTTCCTTCTCTCTCTCTCTCCCTCCCTTTCCTTCTCTCTCTCTCCCTCCCTTCCTTTCCTTCTCTCTCTCTCTCTCCCTTCCTTTCCTTTCCTTCTCTCTCTCTCTCTCACTTCCTTTCCTTCTCTCTCTCTCCCTCCCTTCCTTTCCTTCTCTCTCTCTCCCTTTCTTTCTTTCTCTCTCTCTTTCTCTCTCTGCCTTTCTTTAATTCTCTGTTTCTCTGTGTCTCGCTCCTTTGATGTGCGCATGACACACGTTCTGATTTTGTGCTTTATTTTCCAGGCTGTGACATTAAGATTGTCCCGGACAGACCCAACAGGAGTCTTCCGCATTGGTGTTTTTGGTTGTTACTTCAATGATGAGTGACTGTTTCTCGTTCTTCTGACCACACGTGTGTTTCTTTGTGTCATTGTGCGACATCAAGCGCTTTTTGTGGCTCTTGTGTCGTGCACAGTATGTGTTTGTCAGGGGGGGTCTGAGGGGGGGGCCTGGGAGTGGGGGCGGTGGGTGTTGTGGCCCTCTTGGGTCTCCGAGCTGCATGATCATTGTCTCCATGGCATCTGTGGGTCTTCCGATGTGGCTCTGTGCTGGGCTCCCTTTCGTACTGCAGGTAGTCGTCCAGCAGAAGGCAGGTGTTAAATCCCTGCTGCTACCGCGGCTTATCGCCTGTTTTTGGTTCGCATCGCAGATCTGGCAGTTCGTTGTGAAAGTGGTGTTGTGGTGTTTTCGTGTGTTTTTGCACAGGAACGCCTACTCTGCATCTCATTAGGGTTAGTTGGTGGTGTCACCCATGGGGATAAATTTTGCGGCAGTTATCGCGGAAATACTGGCGATGTCTGCAGTTTGCACCCGCTTGTGAATGGGGCGTTAAATCTATCTCCACTTTTGATGCGTTAGGGTGGCGATATCTCGGCGATAAGTCCTTGTGAATATGCCCCAGAGTCTTTCTCAACAACCTAAAGCTCTGCATCCGCACTTACATGTAGCTACAACAAACTCATAATAAACACAAGGGCTCTTTTTAGAGCCACCCTATAACATAGTAGTGAATATAATTTTTTTTTTCACATACATTTTTTAAAATATTTTTGGGTGGATTCGCGCACCCAACGCGAATTGGCAAAAGCATGAATTCAATGTACTACAACACAATACACTTTTAAAGTTTAACTATTATTTTTTAATTTTATATATTTTTAACAAGTCTATCAATTGTAATCTTGTCATTAACTTCAATCACACTACCTCTTTAAAACAGCTTCACAAATACAACACTACCTTCTAAATTATATACTACTTAAGGTGAATTCACGAATCCAACGCAACGTTACATGGGGGGCCGCACTGAGAGCCGCGCTGGAGTTGCGACTCCAAACTCGAAAGAAAAAAAAATGCCCCAACTTCCATTATTCGATATTCGCCTCGGGGACCCCATCCCCAAGGGCCTGGCCAGCATTTTTTTAAATTTTTATTTTGGAGGGAGGCAGCGTGGGCTCCCTCCTGAGGCCTATAATGGCTCTGGGGAGCCCATCCCCCGGGGCATTGCCTAGTTTTAAAAAAAATAAAATCATACGGGAGTGGGGCCGCGTGGACCCCCTTCCCTTGGCCACTTCTGGCCCCATCCCCCAGGGCCTGGCTGGCCTGTTTTTTTTATTGAGGCGAGGGGCAGCATGGCCCCCCTCCTAAGGCCAATTATGGCCCCGGGGACCCCATCCCCCGGGGCCGGACTTTAGTTTAAAAAATAAAAAAATAAAAAATTAATTAAAAGGGAGCGGGCTGCGTGACCCCCTCCCTGGCCACTTCTGGCCCTGGGGACTGCATCCCCCGGGGCCGGCCCTCAGCGTCGGGGACCATGGGGGGCACCCCAATGCCCCCAAAATCCCTGCGGGCTCCCCGCCTCCTGCGGGAGCCGGCATTGCTTTTGGGCAAGGGGAGCTGCTGACATGCAGCTCCCCTTGCCCAAAAACAATTCTGCTTTGCTTCGTTAAAGCAAGAGCAGGTTTCCTGCTCTCGCTTCAACGAAGCAAAGCAGAGTTTGCTATGACAGGGCGGGAGCCGTGCTCTCACCCTGCCATAGCAAACGGCAATGTCCCAGGGATGGGCACCCCGAGACATTGCAGGAGCCGGCCCTGGAGGGTGGCGGTCCCCGGGGCCATGGAGGGCTCCAGGAGGGGGGGCTGCACGGCCCCCCTCCCAAATAATTTAAGCCCCGGGGAGGTGGTGGACCCCCACTATTAGATATTCAATGCCCCAGGGAGGTGGTGGTCCCTGCGGCAGTGTGGGGGGGGCTCGAGCCCCCCCACACTTTGTTTTTGAATACAGCTCAGGGAAGGTGGCGGTCCTCTGGGCTGCGGGGGGCCGCGTGGCCCCCTGAATTTATATCAAGTAGCCCCGGGGAGGTGTTGGTCCCTGGTGCTTGGGGGGCCCGCGAGGCACCCCCACCCAAAATAATTAAAAGCCCCGGGGAGGTGGTGGTCCCCGGGGCTGCAGGGGCCCCCACGGGCATTGCCCCCAGGACCTGGCCCTCCCGGGGGCTATTAGGAAACGAAGCGCGACAGCCCGCACTTCATTTTTTTTTTTTTTTTTTTGCGGGATTTGCGTACCCAGAGCGAATTCGGTTGATTTTTTTTTTTTTTATAAATGCTTTTTTGACCCTGGGGGTCCTTGTGGGACTCCCTGAGCAAGCCTAGGGGTCAGGGTGTTTGTACCCTGCCCCCTTTTCTTGTTTTTTTATGTTTTTTCACCATTTTTCTGGTGACTCGGTTACCGAGTCACAAGATGGCTGCCAACACTTCCTAATGACGTTCCTGACGGACAACAGTGGCCACAGGCTGACGAGCCCATGTGCCCGGCAGGCCTTGTTTTCTGAGCATCCTTTCCCTGCTGAAGGTGAAAAGGACACACTGAGCGTGAGGCAGCAGACAGAGCTCTTTTGTACCCAACATTCTATTTTGCATTCACTGCTTTATTTATATCTGTAAGTGCTAGCTTCCATCATGCCCCCGAATTCCGTTCCGCCGCGGATCGCGGAAGTTTCGACATTTCCGCGTTTTGCGCGGAACGCGGAAATGCTGAAATTTCGCAAGTTCCGCGAGCGGAACGGAATTTGCCGCCCACCCTTAGTAGCTACTCACCAACCGATGCAGCCACTTATACACAAAGTGAGAGACTGATACAGATATTTTCATATTTAAACATTACTCACTAACCCATGTATTCACTAAGATACACTTAGTCAGTTATACAATCAATTTTACAAAAAAAAATCATCCATTTAGACACTTATATACCCATTTATTCTTCCATCGACCTTGAGATATACATATATAAAACATATTTAATTTCAGAAAAACACACATTCACTGGATGATGTCATCAGTGATGTCATCAGTGATGTCATTTGAGATGTCATCAGTGATGTCATGAGTGATGTCACTGACCATGTCATGAGTGATGTAATATGTGACGTCATCAGCAGTGCATTGCGGGCGCGTGAGTTATAGTTAGCTGAACTAACTATAACGGGGAATTTCTATGGTTTTGTGCAAGTGAAATGTCCAACTAACTATAACGCCCCTGAAACCTATGGTTTTTCAGTGAATATCTAAGGTTTTTTAAATGCTAATTTCTAACTATAACGTGCCTGAAACCTATGGTTTTTTCAGTGAATATATATATATTTATTATACTATGTATACATGTGAAAATGTCTCGGTCCCCTGTTTGCCTCGGTGGCAAGGAAAAAATGGGTGGAACTGACGTCAGCACGCCGACGAGGCCCTCTTATGGCTCCGATGACGTCATACGGTGTCGCGAGCGGAGCCGTGCTCGTTGACGTGGGAGAGCTAGGAAAGAATTTCCGTGGAATGCTGGTGCAGGGGATATTCACCTAAGTGTTCAGGCTAGTCCTTTGGGAGCAACTGTTTATGTTGCCACTCCAGAAACCGAAACCAGTGATCCGAGGGCAGAGGCCCTGCAGATGGCACACGAGGTGGGGTGCCCAGTCGTGTGCACCGGCGGGGCAGCGAAGTGACAAGCACCACAACCCACAAAAAAGGTAACAAGGGCACTGAATAACACAGGATCTTCTCTTTGTATCTGGCAGGAACAACGAAGTTAAAATGCCCTAGTACCAAAATGTAGAATTAGTGCTACAACGGTCTTCAAGAGGACCTGCGATGCCGCTTCTGCCTCCCGTACCATGGAGGCGGCACATGGGTCACGCGGTACGGTCATACTGCGGTGGGACGCACACTCGTTGACCTCTCATGGCACTGCTCCACACTTCAGGGAGGACGCTTTCCATTAGCTATGTTTTCTGATGACATGTCGCGCCGGCCCCGTCCAACAACAGAACTCCTTTAGATCCAAACAGACTCTTCCACTCTCTCACCGGAAGTGAAACCAGGCCACGCGGACACTTTCACAATACAACAGCCGGGAATGCACTTTTCGGTAAAAAAACCACATTCTTCCTCATAATTAATCAAATAAACGTCTCACTGAAGAACAGGGGCCAGCTTCGATCGGTAAACAGCCGTTACAACGACTTTTTACTTTGCGATACCATTACAACGCATGCATTACCACGCATGCGTTGTACATCACAAAGTCATTCCTACGCATTTTTAGAACGCATGGTTATTTACCACGCATGCCTTTACAACAAATTTTGTTGTAAAGGTATGTATGGTAAATGACCATGCGTTCTAAAAAACATGTAGACGATCCATGTCGTTGTAAGGAAACAGAGGCTGTTCCGTTTCCTCACAACGATGTGCACTGCCCCTCAGAGATGCCGTGAAGCAGGAACCACGAGGAGAGAGGAACCATGAGGAGTGAGAGGTAAGGGGGATTGGGCATGGGGTGGGGGTTTCTTTTCTAGGGTTTAGGGTAGTGCAGTGGTGTTTGGGTGGTGTAGGGGGTCGTGCTGGGGGTAGTGTTTTAGGGTTTAGGGTAGGGCAGTGGTGTTTGGGTAGAGTAGTGGGTCGTGCTGGGGGTAGTGTTTTAGGGTTTAGGGTAGTGCAGTAGTGTAGGGGGTCGTGCTGGGGTTAGTGTTTTAGGGTTTAGGGTAGTGTAGTGGTGTATGGGTAGTGTAGGGGGTCGTGCTGGGATAGTGTTTTAGGGTTTAGGGTAGTGCAGTGGTGTTTGAGTAGTGTAGGGGGTCATGCAGGTGGTAGTGTTTTAGGGTTTAGGGTAGTGCAGTGGTGTTTGTGTAGTGTAGGGGGTCATGCTGGGGGTAGTGTATTATGGTTTAGGGTAGTGCAGTGGTGTTTGGGTAGTGTAGGGGGTCGTGCTGGGGTAGATTTACGGTTTAGGGTAGTGCAGTGGTGTTTGGGTAGTGTAGGGAGTCGTGCTGGGGGTAGTGTTTTAGGGTTTAGGGTAGTGCAGTGGTGTTTGTGTAGTGTAGGGGGTTGTGCTGGGGGTAGTGTTTTAGGGTTTATGTTAGTGCAGTGGTGTTTGGGTAGTGTAGTGGGTAGTGCTGGGGTAGTGTTTTAGGGTTTAGGGCAGTGCAGTGGTGTTTGTGTAGTGAAGGGGGTCATGCTGTGGGTAGTGTTTTAGGGTTTAGGGTAGTGCAGTCGTGTTTGGGTAGTGTAGGGGGTCGTGTTTTAGGGTATAGGGTAGTGCAGTGGTGTTTGGGTAGTGTAGGGGGTCATGCTGGGGTTAGTGTTTTAGGGTTTAGGGTAGTGCAGTGGTGTTTGGGTAGTGTAGGGGTCGTGCTGGGGGTAGTGTTTTAGGGTTTAGGGTAGTGCAGTGGTGTTTGTGTAGTGTGGGAGGTCATGCTGGGGGTATATTTAGGGTTTAGTGTAGTGCAGTGGTGTTTGGGTAGTGTAGGGAGTCGTGCTGGGGGTAGTGTTTTAGGGTTTAGGGTAGTGCAGTGGTGTTTGGGTAGTGTAGGGAGTCGTGCTGGTGGTAGTGTTTTAGGGTTTAGGGTAGTGCAGTTATGTTTGGGTAGTGTAGGGTGTCGTGCTGGGGGTAGTGTTTTAGGGTTTAGGGTAGTGCAGTGGTGTTTGGGTAGTGGAGGGGGTAGTGTTTGAGGGTTTAGGGTAGTGTGCCCATCCAGCCACAATATCCGTGGACAAAGGGGATCCTGACTCTTTGGAACGCTCCGTCAATTGAATAATTTGGGTCAAGGGCCCTACCACGTCCAAGACCTATCAATTCCTTTCTTGGGATCCCTCATATACTTGGAGAAAAAGGTACATAGTTTCTCATCAATTTCAGGTGTGTGTGCCACCTTCCCCTTCAGTGAGGGCCTGGGGCATTCTCCCCTCATCCTATTCCTGACCTCCCTTTCAAGGGGTTGATGGATTTTCCCCACCACATACTCTGCCACTTTTGCGTCAGGTGTCCACTCTGCCGACCTAGGATGGTAAATTTGGGTAGGCTCGAACAAGTCCAAGTGGACCCCGTCCCCAACCGGGGACTGCGAGGAGTGGGACTCTGGAGGCCAGGGATGCCCGAGTCCTTATCCTCATCCGAGGAGAAATCGTCCTCCGATACACCCTCTCCCTCTAAGGGAAACCCACCGTCGGGGTCTACAATAGTAGTGACAATGTCGCAATTTTCTCCGGGCCCCTCCTCCTCCCGGCAGGGTGCATGTTTTAGCGTTCGCGCACTCTTGAGGAAGGTCTCCGTAAGTTTATCAAATCCTTCCAAGTGCCCCGCGTTATGCTTACTGGCCCTTTTATTCCCCATCTGGGATCTACTTGGACCCGCCACCACCAGATCTGGGTCACTGAACACCCCAGGGATGCTTTTTGCCAGCTTATCAACCTGATCACTAAGAGGAGCCAGCGCCCTAGAAATAGCCAGAGAGAGGGCTTGGTCCACTGCTGGAGGGAAAAGTTGAAGGGCCATTCCTCCTCCACTTCCTGGTAGGAGGAGTAAAAATGGTCTTCTGGAGAAGACATGATAGCAGAGGGTGTGAGCATAGAACAAATGCCCTTAAAATCCTTAAGACAGCCCCCTCGCCGGTGCTCCAAAAGCTGGGCTTTCCCCGAAGCTGTTATAAGAATAGACTGAGGCGCAATACCAATTACCACCACCAGATGGCGCTGGTCACTAACGTGGCCGTGTGGGGAAATCACCGCGTAGTGGTGTCAAAATTAGGCAAGGGTTGGTCGGGAATCAAGCGGACACTAAAGGAGTGACCGGATTCCCAAACGCGCGTAAAGACCAGCGGGAGCGCTCGACGGAGCTGCCTCGCTCGGACCAGACGCGCCTGACAGGATCTCACCGCGCGCAGAGCACACAGCGGGAGAAACTGCGAGGGGGAGATCGCGCTCGGGCAAGAGCCTGCTGCGCAGGGAATATGAAACAATACCAAGGCAATAATGCTAATAACGTGCACAAGAAACCGCTATACAAACAGCAACAACGTCAGATTAAGCCAAGAATGTAAGGAATGCACTTAACTGACCAGCAGTGAAGAAAGAGGAAGCGGAAGGGACGTCACGATATTATATACGATGGACTGTGATATGATTGGACTATAGTTGCCTTGGAGACTACCCCCTAATGGTTCATGGCTTGTGTAGTCTTTTGTTTAATGATTGTTGTGTTACGTTTTCTTTGAACTGCTATGCAAATAAAGTGAGGAAAGATATGCATAATCCTCGCCTCCATCCTGCCATAGAATTCATTAAACTTTATTTGATCTGATTTAGAAACATAGATCATAAAAGTGTACATAAAAACAGTAAATCCTCTTTCCTAATACAATACAGTGAGAATTAATTAAAACCAGTAGGTAAAAACGGGTGTTACAAAGCCCGGTTCAGAGCAACTTCAGGTTAACAGAATCGTAAAGTTCAATGTTTCGCAAGATCAATCTCATGTACTTCGTGCAAAATACGCAATAAGGGGTCCAAGTAAGATGTAACACTCCAATACCTGACCAGTTTGCACTATATAAAACTGCAGAAAAACTAAAAATAAAAAGTGTTTTGCACACTTCTGTCATTGGGCTATATGTGGGCTACATCTGGGTGATATTTGTGCTACATTTGGGCTCTTTTTTCTCTGGTGGCCATCTTGGGAGACTTATTTGTTATGAAGTTTCCTCATTTCATCATTTACTGCAGTCTCCTCAGTAGGAAATGCTTTCAGTTTTTACTTTGATTCCATCAAGAAGGCATTCAGATGTGTCACACATTTGCCATAAATTCAGAATGTTAGCACTCTAGTTGTTCATTAGATCACTGTAGTAAAGCTAATGCTCACCAGGGAGTTAACTGGAAGTCTACTGCTGGTATTGAAAGTGATTGTTTCAGTCTGCATGTCAGAATTTTCTAATGAAATAGAAGAGGATTTGAGATCTCACTTAAAACAGGCCCTAAATTTTCTTTCTGCAGCACTAACCATAATTTCTATGGCAAAATGAACCCCCTAATTTTGTTCCTTTTAAATTAAATGTTTTAAGTGTTACCAGTTTATTCCAATCAAGATGGCTTCAGGGGTGCCATACTTTTGTCATAAGTAAGACTGTTAGCGCTCTAGTTGTTCTTTAGAACACTCTGGGAAGCTGCAGTAGAACACAAAGGCATCAACTGCCAGGCTGCTCCTGTTGAAATATAACAGGAAGATATTTGAGATCTCACTTAAAACATGTCCTAATTTTTCTTTCTACAGCACTAACCATAATTTCTATGACAAAATGAACCCCATCATTTTGTTCCTTTTTAAATTAAATGTTTTAAGTGTTACCAGTTTATTCCAATCAAGATGGCTTCAGGTGTGCCATACTTTTGTCATAAGTAAGGCTGTTAGCACTCTAGTTGTTCTTTAGAACACTCTGGGAAGCTGCAGTAGAACACAAAGGAATCAACAGACAGTCTCTGCCCTTGTTGGATGTACATGTTTTACTGAGAATGTCAGACTTCATTCTCACATGACTGAGAAAGATAATGTGAATTTACAGAAAATATGCTCTCATTTTAGCTTCTGGAGCACCTTCCAAAACTGTATGGGACAAGCATGTGAAAATAGTTTTCTCTCAAACATGATTCATGATGTCCCAGCAGAAGGTTTTTCACAGGGTAAAATCACCTTAGAACACACACAATTCCTGAAATTTGTATAGTACCATCAACAAATGAATTCTAATGTAACTAAAGTCTGTTATCACCCTTTATAGTTCTCCTTTTGGTAACCCTCAAAATCTTCGATTCACTACAATGCATTTCAATGGGGTACTATCATTTATATTGGTCCCAAGATGGCTGCCAGCAATTCCAGGATGAAGTGCTGACAGCCAATCAGATCTCACGATGACATGTGTGGTTAGGCTCCGCCCAGATATATATGTGTTTTCTTTTTCAAATTTCTCAGGAACTACTGAACGGATTTACACCATTTAACCAAAAGGCTCGACTCTGAACCAAGGGTACCTTTTTGCCAAATTTGGTGTAATTCCGTTCAGCAGTTCGGGCTGTAGCTGCGATGAAAGGTTCCTATGGAAAATTGCATGGGGAAAACACGTTTTGGGACCCCCCTTTTTTCTCGGCCCCTGCTTGCCAAATCACCCCGAAACTTTCAGGATAGGAGCGGGCCGGAGCGGGCCATAAGTTTTGAAAATTTCGCGAAGATTCGTCAACCGGCGCCAAAGTAATTTCAAATAGAATGTTGTGGATTTCCTATGGAAAATAGGTCCTAACTATAACTATCTACTGGCGACCGCCAGTAGATAATGTATGTATATATATATATATATATATATGTATGGACATTTCACACGTACAAAACCATAGAAATTCCCCCGTTATAGTTAGTTCAGCTAACTATAACTCGCGCCCCCGCAATGCACTGCTGATGACGTCACATATTACATCACTCATGACATGGTCAGTGACATCACTGATGACATCTCAAATGACATCACTGATGACATCAATGATGACATCATCCATGTGATAATTTGATGCATCTTCTCACACCCTAATATAACCTTTGATACACCCACTCTAAATTACAGACTGCCATTCTCAAAACCATAGACACTCCAACACCAATAACTACATACCCACTCACTGATTCTTAGGTTTACACACACATCCACTCACTCACCCGTACAGTCACTCATACTTATGGTCACTCAGTACAGGACTATCATATGCACTCATACACCTATATAGACACTCACACACCACCACTCATCCATAGAGGTAGTCACACACCTAGTCAGTCATGCAAATAATTAATAATCACATTGCCATTTACTCGCCTATACAGTTATACACACACCAGCTCACTTACTCATATAAATACTAGCACATTCTTACGCTCTGATACAATCACTGATACAAGCACATGATCATCCATACAGCCACTCTCACAATCACACACTCTCACTTATAGCCATTTATATTCTCCAACACACATATATACTGCCTTTCACATATGTAGTTACTCACACATGTACCACTGAGATATACATTCACTCACTAACACACCCATACACACACTCACCCAATATACAGTCCATCACAGATGCACTATTGAAACCATGCACCCAGTGAATCACTCACTCATACATCTATGCACAGAGTCACACACACCCCACCCACACAAACACTCAGGCACCCATACAGATACTCAGACAACCAATCAATAACCCATATAGACACTCATGTAGCTATTCACAAACCCATGCAGCTGCTTACACAGACAGACGGATACAGACATTCACACAGTTTTAGTCACTAACCCATGCATTCAGTAATATACGTTTAATCACTCACTTATAGTCAGTCACGCACCTAGTAAATCATCCATTCAGAGACTTATACACCCACTCATTCTTCAATATGCCTTTCCCTATATATATTAAAGATATTTAAACTTTACAGAAACACAGTCACTGGATGATGTCATCAGTGGTGTCATCAGTGATGTCAACTGAGATGCCATCAGTGATGTCACTGACCATGTCATGAGTGATGTAATATGTGACGTCATCAGCAGTGCATTGCAGGGGCGCGAGTTATAGTTAGCTGAACTAACTATAACGGGGGAATTTCTATGGTTTTGTACGAGTGAAATGTCCAACTAACTATAACTTTCCCTAAAACCTATGGTTTTTCAGTGAATTTCTAAGGTTTTTAAATGCTAATGTCTAACTATAACGTGCCTGAAACCTATGGTTTTTTCAGTGAATTTCAAAGGTTTTTTAAATGCTAATTTCTAACTATAACATGCCTGAAACCTATGGTTTTTTAAGTGAATTTCAAAGGTTTTTTAAATGCTAGTTTCTAACTATGCCTACAGAGGTAGGACATGTGAAGAAAGAAGAAAAAGCGCACAGAAAGAAGCAAACGAAATGCAGAAAGAAGCAACAGAAGTCCACAAAGACAAAGAAAAGTGCAGGAAGAAGCAAGACATGTGCAGAAAGAACCAACAGAGGAGCAGAAATAGGCCTTGTTGCAAAATCATCCTGTTCCCACCACTTTTTCAGACGGGTACTGGTGGTAACTGACTCTGAGTAACCAGGCCTAGAGCCAGTGCTATGCTAAAAGACACTTAGAATACAGTGAAAACACCTACATACACTAGGGAACACTATGCGTTGGGGTACCCCTGTGATTAGTATGACCTCCTCTGTAACGCCCTAGTACATAATAGGGCAGGGGGATTAAAACTACCTCTTAAAATGTGCCACGGGGCGCGTTTGCACTGTGGTGAAGGGAGGGGGGGCCTGAGGTGACATGTGTGCAAACACGCCCTGTGGCCGTTTTAAGTTGGGAGATTAAGTCCCCTTGAATCCTGAGGGTCCCTGGGGTCTAACTAGCACACTAGGTACCTCCAGTAAGTGCCACAGAGCTGCGTTGCAGAGAGGTGTAAAAAGGGGCGTGGCCTGGACCACCTCTCTGCAACGCAGGCCTGTGGCGCTTACTGGAGGTACCTGGTGGCCTAGTTGGCCCCCAGGGGCCCTCAGGATTGAAGGGGTATTAATTCCCCAACTTAAAATGCGCCACAGGGCGTGTTTCCACACATGTCACCTCAGGCCCCGCCCTCCCTTCACCACTGTGCAAACGCGCCCGTGGCGCGTTTGAGTTGGGGGATAAAGTCCCCTGGAATCCTGAGGGTCCCTGGGGTCCAACTAGCCGACGAGGTACCTCCAGTAAGCGCCACAGAGCTGCGTTGCAGAGAGGTGTAAAAAGGGGCGTGGCCTGGACCACCTCTCTGCAACGCAGGCCTGTGGCGCTTACTGGAGATACCTGGTGGGCTAGTTGGCCCCCAGGGGCCCTCAGGATTGAAGGGGACTTAATTCCCCAACTTAAAACGCGCCACAGGGCGTGTTTGCACACATGTCACCTCAGGCCCCGCCCCCTCCCTTCACCACTGTGCAAACGAGCCCTGTGGCGTGTTTTAAGTTGGGGGATAAAGTCCCCTTGAATCCTGAGGGTCCCTGGGGTCCAACTAGCCCACCAGGTACCTCCAGTAAGCGCCACAGAGCTGCGTTGCAGAGAGGTGTAAAAAGGGGCGTGGCCTGGACCACCTCTCTGCAACGCAGCCCTGTTGCGCTTACTGGAGGTACCTGGTGGGCTAGTTGGCCCCCAGGGACCCCCAGTATTGAAGGGGAATTAATTCCCCAACTTAAAACGCGCCACAGGGCGCGTTTGCAGAGTGTTGCTGGGAGGGGGCGGGCCTCTGGCACGATCGCGTCTTTTAAAAAAAAAACATTTTTTTAAGAAGGAGGGCTGTGTGGCCCCCCTTTCTTTCCTATTTTATGGGCCCTGGGGACCCCATCCCCCAGGGCCTGACCCCTATTTTTTTTTTTAATAGAAGGGGGCCGCGTCGCCCCCCTCCCGAGGCCATATTCGGCCCCGGGGACCCCATCCCCTGGGGCATGGGCAGTGGTTTTTTAAAAATTATTTATTTGGAGGGGGCTGCGTGGCCCCCCTCCTCAGGCCATTTATGGCTCCGGGGACCCCATCCCCCGGGGCCGGCCTTTGCGTGTTTTTTTTTTTAAATTTTATTATGGGGGAGGGGGGCCACGTGGCCCCCCTCCCTGGCCACTTCTGGCCCTGGAGACCCCATCCCCTGGAGCCTGGCCTCTCGTTGGGGACTGTGGGGGGAGCCCCAATGCCCCCACGGTCCCTCCGGCTCCGCGCGTCCTGCGGGAGCCGTCATTGCTTTTCCACATGGGGAGCTGCTGACATGCAGCTCCCCGTGTGGAAAAGCAATCTGGTTTGAATTTTGGAAGAGAGAGCAGGTTTCCTGCTCTCTCTTCCAAAATCCAAACCAGTGTTTGCTATGACAGGGCGGGAGCCGCGAGGCTCCCGCCCTGTCATAGCAAACAGCAGTGTCCCGGGGGTGGGTACCCCGGGACACTGCAGGAGCCGGCCCTGGGGGGTGGCGGTCCCCAGGGCCATCACTGGCTCCAGGAGGGGGGCCACGTGGCCCCCTCCCAACATCTGCACAGCCCCGGGGAAGTGGTGGTCCCCGGGGCTCGGGAGTCCGTAACGGACCCCCAAATTAGCATTTTGTGCCCCGGGGAGGTGGCGGTCCCCGGGGCATGTGGGGGGGCTTGAGCCCCCCCACACAGGTTTATTTCTTTTTTTTAAAAACAAGCCCCGGGGGGTGGCGGTCCCCGGGGCTGCGGGGGGCCTTGTGCCCCCGCAAATATTTGATAAAAGCCCCGGGGGGTGGCAGTCTCCGGGGCTTGGGGGGGCCTTGGAGGCCCCCCAACATTAAAAAAACAAGTCCCGGGGGGTGGCGGTCCCCAGGGCTGCAGGGGGGCCCTGTGCCCCCCGCAAATATTTACCAAAAGCCCTGGGGGGCGGCGGTCCCCGGGGCTGCGGGGGTCCCCCTGGGCCCCCGCTATTACATTTCCCCATGCCCCCGGGACTTGGCCCACCCGGGGGCTAAATAATAATGAAGCGTGGGAGTCCGCGCTTCGTTTTTTTAATTTTCGGGCGGATTCGCGCACCCAGCGCGAATTCGGCTGATTTGTTTTTTAAAAAAATGCTTTTTGGGGCCCTGGGGGTCCTTGTGGGACCCCTGAGCAGGCCTAGGCGGTCAGGGTGTTTCTACCCTGCCCCCTTTTGTTATTTTTCACCTTTTGTTTTTCTGTTTTCTTGTGCCTCGGTTACCGAGGCACAAGATGGCTGCCAACACTTCCTGGTTTGGAGTGTTGACAGCCAATTAGAATAAAGCTCGTGATCGGGAGGGTGCGCGGATCCACTGCGGCCATAGATATCAAAACTTTTATTTTTTGATTTTCTCAGCAACTACTGAACGGATTTACACCATTTAAAAAAAGTTCTCTTTCTGAACCAAGGGCTACCTTTTTGCCAAATTTGGTGTAATTCCGTTCAGCAGTTTCGGCTGTAACCGTGTCTAAAGTTTCCTATGGGAAATTGATTTTCCGACCTCTATTTTTTGAATTTCTCAGGAACTACTGAACGGATTTACACCATTTAAAAAAAAGGTCACTTTCTGAACCAAGGGCTACCGTTTTGCCAAATTTGGTGTAATTCCGTTCAGCAGTTCGGGCTGTAGCCGTGTCTAAAGTTTCCTATGGGAATTAACATGGAGAAAACACGTTTTGGGACCCCCCTTTTTTCTCGGCCCCCGCTTGCCGAATCACCCCGAAACTTTCAAGACAGGAGCTGACCAGAGCGGGCTACGAGTTTTGAAAATTTCGCGAAGATTCGTCAACCGGCGCCAAAGATATTGAGAAAACAAAAAATGAGTTTCCTATGGAAACTAGGTCCTAACTATAACTATCTACTGGCGACCGCCAGTAGATAATATATATGTGTATAATATGGCCCTGAAATGTCACCAACAACTGAGAATGAAGATTAGCAGTCTAGTAATGCATTGTATTGGAAAGTAATGAGGGGTTAAGGCACAAGAGCACTTTTAAAGACGTTCTAGACGCAGGGACTCTAATGTCCAGTAGAAGGCTGGGAGCCGACATGCGTAGACCGTCCATCTGTGTGTTTGCACTATGGTGTGACTAATAAAAAGAAAAAAAGAAGAAACCTAGGGCCATATTATCAAGAACGGCGATAACATTATCACCGCTTTAGCGGCAGGAAACTGCAGCTAAAGCGGCAATAAGAGGCTTGATAATATGCCCTATAGAATTCCAATAGAAGCCCAGGTTTGATGTCCTTCACACCAGAACCTGGGCTTCTATTGAAATTGTATAGGGCATATTATCAAGCCCCTTATCGCCGCTTTAGCGGAGATAATGTTATCGCCGTTCTTGATAATATGGCCCTTACTGTCTATGGTGCTGTGAGTTATCGTTGTAGAAGCAGAAACTGAGAGAGTGAAGCATAAAAGTGTATATATGTATGTATATATATATGTATATATGTTTGTATATATATGTGTATAATAGTATACATATAAATATATGTCTATATATATGTATATATTTCTACATGTTTTCCCCAGAGATGAGGCCGCACTCCTTAGCAGGTAGGTGTCACCACTTTTATTCAGGAAACGGATTGCTTCTCATCCCCTCTGGTGCCCCCTGGCCTGACGCGTTTCAGGGAATCCATCCCTTTCTTCAGAGGCCGACACGAGCAGCTGATCTTGTGCTCTCTACTGACCCCTGCAAGCTTGCTCATTGATGGCCTCAGGTGTGCCTCTTTAGTAGTCCGTTTTTTCCTTTGCCTGCTGGGACCTGTAGTCCAAAATTGCACCAATTACATCCCTCCAGTGGCCCCTGAAAAGAGACACGAGCACCTAACCCACTGGAGGGATGTAATTGGTGCAATTTTGGACTACAGGTCCCAGCAGGCAAAGGAAAAACGGACTACTAAAGAGGCACACCTGAGGCCATCAATGAGCAAGCTTGCAGGGGACAGTAGAGAGCACAAGATCAGCTGCTCGTGTCGGCCTCTGAAGAAAGGGATGGATTCCCTGAAACGCGTCAGGCCAGGGGGCACCAGAGGGGGTGAGAAGCAATCCGTTTCCTGAATAAAAGTGGTGACACCTACCTGCTAAGGAGTGCGGCCTCATCTCTGGGGAAAACATGTAGAAATACAATCACGGCGCCACCAGGCCGTGGAGGTGACGCACCGCCCCTACAACGTCCTGGGTCTGCGCGAAGAAAATGTGTCTCCGTGATTGGCATAGCAGGTATGGAGAGTTAAACGGACTGAGTTTCACTCGGGCTCAATGGAGGGCCACACATTGGCCCCTGAAAAGAGACACGAGCACCTAACCCACTGGAGGGATGTAATTGGTGCAATTTTGGACTACAGGTCCCAGCAGGCAAAGGAAAAAACGGACTACTAAAGAGGCACACCTGAGGCCATCAATGAGCAAGCTTGCAGGGGACAGTAGAGAGCACAAGATCAGCTGCTCGTGTCGGCCTCTGAAGAAAGGGATGGATTCCCTGAAACGCGTCAGGCCAGGGGGCACCAGAGGGGGTGAGAAGCAATCCGTTTCCTGAATAAAAGTGGTGACACCTACCTGCTAAGGAGTGCGGCCTCATCTCTGGGGAAAACATGTAGAAATATATGTATATATGTATGTATATATATGGATGTATAAATGTGTTAATATGTATATGTGTATATATGTATATGTGTGTATGTATGTGTGTACATATATGTGTGTATATATATGTATGTATTTATGTATATATATGTGGATATATGTGTATACATATGTGTGTATATATGTATATATATATATGTGTGTATAGTATAGTCTTCGACCGGAGACAAACCTTACGGCCGCGACAGCCAAAGAAACAAGGCAGCGACTGAACCAGAGGCGGCGCGAAAGAAGGAAACGCCGAAAAACCCCAAACAAACTACAAGAGGCGAGGAAATTGGAGACACAAGTAATAAAGGATACTAAAACCATAATAAACTTGAGCACCATCAATTTGTCAGAGGCGGAAAAACAATTATTATCACTTGGCCTCACGTTCTGCCCCGAAAGCAGTTTTGACTATTGCAGCACACGTATAGATGTGTTCAAATTCATAAGGAAACTGAAATTACTGAAGTTCTATAAACTTAAACAAAGCAACGGTACCCAATTGGAGATTTCAACCACAACCCCCACTACGAGTACTAATTTGACTGTAGCTGACATTGCTACTATCTGCACACTTGTTGAACTAGAAAACGTAAATACCCCTGTCAACACACAACAACTCTGTCATGACGAGGGCATCACGACAACGACAAGAATACCAAGTCCATTCAGGCCAAACTCGACATTCACACCGATGATGCCAAAAGATGCAATTGATGTATTCAATGATGTCATCATAGATGAATTGAAAGCTCTACATCTCAAAAGAGCTAGAAAAAGCACTAGATTGAAAAAGCAAAACATCAAATATCACAGACTTATGACTAAACTCCAAAGGGAAAATGAGGTGATCGTTAACAAATCTGACAAAGGGGGAAACATTGTGCTTTGGCCTAGACAAATGTACCTGGAAGAGGCCAATAGACACCTAGCTGACAGCAGTTGCTACAAGATCTCTAGCCAAAAAGAGGTGGGGAATAGCAACAAAGAATTGAGGAAACTACTCAATGATTACAGAAGACAAGGTCTGTTGAACAAAGAAGAAACAACATTCCTGAGCACTGAGTTTCCAGTTTTGCCTTTCCTTTATTTTCTCCGAAAGTGCACAAAAACGTGGTCCCCATTCCAGGACGTCCCATTATATCTGCAAGAAAAAGCATGTGCGAAAATATTTCAAGATATGTGGACTACTTTCTCCAGGATCACGTCATGAGTCAGCCATCATATCTCAAGGATACAGGAGACTTTTTGTCTAAAATCAAAGACATTACTTGGCAAAGGGATTACCTTTTAATCTCGCTTGATATCACGTCACTTTACACGAGTATTTGGCACAATGACGGACTAGCTGCCTGCAAGCACTTTCTAGACAAAAAACCTATACAATGACATCAGCACAATGTAATGCTTTTATGTCTCATTGAGTGGTGTCTAACTCATAATTATTTTTTGTTTAACAAATCTATATATCAACAACTCAGGGGAGTAGCGATGGGGGCCTGTTTCTCACCCAGTTATGCATGTCTTCATGTCAGCTGGTGGGAGGAACAGGTCCTTAAGATCAAGCACTCATCTGCATGGCATGACAATATCATTACCTGGCTTAGGTACATAGATGATGTGTTTTTAATCTGGAAAGGCGATGTTGAGAGTGCTAGTTCATTCATCACTGAGATCAATGCTAATAACCTTAATTTGGAATTCAATGCAAACATGGGCAGCACATCCATTGAGTTCCTGGACGTCACAGTTTACATCTCTAATGACACCATCCAGTCCAAACTACACAGAAAAGCACAGCAGGTAACTCGGTCCTACACGCCTCTAGTTTTCACCCTAGGCATTTAATAGCGAGCATCCCCTATGGGGAAATGCTTAGGTTACGGAGGATCTGTAGTTTCCCAGAAGATCTTTCGGACTGTCAGAAGGAGGCATCCAATAGATTTAGAACAAGAGGCTACTCGAAAGCAAACATCTACAAAGCCATTGAGCGAGCCAATGAATAACCACGGGAGGCACTACTCATGGGTACTCACACCACTGAGTCTGTTAGCACTAACAACACCACAGTAGAACTTACACAAACAGTTAGTACGTGACTCATTATAACATACAACACTGAAGTAAGAGCTATCAAGTCACCTATTAATAGACATTGGTGTATTATTATTAAATCGGACCCAACACTAGGCCCTCTAGTCACTCCATTTCCTGACATCACATTCAAACGTGCACGTTCCATGCGAGATGCACTAGTGAAGAATAGCCCTGAACTTATCACCACAACCAACTGGCTCACTGATAGGAAAGGGTTCTTTAAATGCAACAGTTGCAGAGCCTGCAAATTTGGTAAAAACATCACACAACTAGATTCCACTTTCAGGTCAGCACCATTAGTCATCAAACACCACTTGACATGCAGAACAGAATTTGCCGTTACAACACCTTGGAGCCATTGTGAATAATGATCCCACCTACCCTGTAGCAAGACATTTTAAGGAGGTACATTCCAACAACCTGGAACATCTTAAATACTCAGTCATTGACTGCATACCCATTTCGAGACGTGGTGGCAACAGTGAAAAATTGCTACGCCAAATGGAAAGCAAATACATTTTAGGTTTCAACACCAAAACACCGACGGGCCTGAACACGAGTGAGGATTTACATCTCTTTCTGTAAACGACAACAGACACTGTCTGTTAAGCCTATATTTTCACTCATCATGTTCTGTGTGGTTTGAACTGCCATTAACGTATAAAATGATAGAAATTACACCGCTCTATGCAGGTTTCTTTATTTTCATCAGGCCACACAGTGAGTTTCCATTATGTTTTGCCTTTGCGCATTTATGCAGTTAGTATAATTTTTTCTTTTTCTTGTTTTTTATCTTTTTGTTTGTTTGATTGCCACATTTCTGATATCATTTTGTTCAGGTGTTAACCAAGTTGGTGTACTGCTGCGGCAGTCACCACGCATTGGGTAGGTTGCTTAGATTGTGGAGTATGTTCACACATCATTTTCACAGTGTGTATGACTCCCTTTTAACCACTGCTCTCATAGACTGGAGGAGACTTTTACTCCACACTCAATACCACTACTAGCGTATATGTGCACTCATCACGCACGTCCCCTCCTTTCTTCCTTTGGCACTCCCCTACTTCCTCTCACTCACCATTGTTAATGGTGTCACCACTCTTTAGTAGTCTCCGGCCTAGTTGTTTCCCGCCCTATATTTTAATGTGGCAATACCCACCCACTGAGGCACCTTGAAATAGATCTAGTGCAAGACCTGAAGACTGTCACGTTTTTTAAACTCACTTTTCTGTTCACGACCACATATATTCGTCACGATGCGTGGTATATCGTACCTCATCTCATGCCCATGTCACCGTTGTTGTCATATTAGGACCACTATGGCCTGTATTGTTTTTACAGTCCAGTTGACACTGGCTAAGTATGTTGCTGTCTTTATCCAATTAGTCAAAAGAAGGTGAATTTACTTGAATAACATAATACATCTTTTTTGTTTCAACATAAATGAGGTCTTCTACGTTTATAAGTCGTGAAATGTGATTAATTTCTGAATATTAGAATTTTTCAATATGTGTGTGTCTGCATTTGTGAGAGGAAATACATAGATCTCAGTTTTCAGTTGAGAGTCTGTCCTTTATGCCTATCCATGCCTGACCATGTCACAATCATGTTATTTGGCAAGTAAAGTAAATTGCCTACATGTGATCTATGTAGTAAAATGTGGGAAAATGCCTTCTCATTGTAGTTGACATAGTAAGCAGACTACTTAACTCACCTGTATATATGTCACTAATGTGTTCACAGCGCGCTATGTGATCAAGGCTGCATGTCTGGCAGCCGAAACGCGTCATTTGGACTTTGATGTTCGAGTAAACCTTTGATGATTTTCATACCAGCTTCTGGAGTCTATGCCCTGGTGTTGCGCCGCAGTGGATGTTGACATTCGGGATTTCAGAAAGATATATATATGTGTATATAAATATGTATATATTTATATATATATATATTTATATATATATATATATATATTCACTGAAAAAACCATAGGTTTTAGGGACAGTTATAGTTAGTTGGACATTGCACTCATACAAAACCCGTGAAATTCCCCCGTTATAGTTAGTTCAGCTAACTATAACTCGCGCCCCCGCAATGCACTGCTGATGACGTCACATATTACATCACTCATGACATGGTCAGTGACATCACTGATGACATCACTGATTACATCATCCAGTGACTGTGTGTTTCTGTAAAGTTAAAATATGTTTAATATATATAGGGAAAGGCGTATTGAAGAATGAGTGGGTGTATAAATATCAGAATGGATGATTTAGTAGGTGCCTGACTGACTCTATAAGTGAGTGATTAAACGTGTCTTACTGAATGCATGGGTTAGTGACTAAACTGGGTGAATGTCTGTATCCGTCTGTCTGTTGCTGTGTAAGTGGCTGCATGGGTTTGTGAATAGCTACATGAGCGTCTATATGAGTTATTGATTGGTTGTCTGAGTATCTGTATGTGTGCCTGAGTGTTTGTGTGGGTGGGGTGTGTGCGACTCTGTGCATAGATGTGTGAGTGGGTGATTCACTGGGTGGATGGTTTCAAGAGTGCATCTGTGATAGACTGTATGGGTGGGTAAGTGTGTGTAAGAGTGTGTTAGTGAGTGAATGTATGTCTCAGTGGTACATGTGTGAGTAACTACATATGTGAAAGGCAGTATATATGTGTGTTGGAGTATATAAATGGCTATAAGTGAGAGTGTGTGATTGTGTTAGTGACTGTATGGATGAGTGTGTGCTTGTATCAGTGATTGTATAAGAGCGTAAGAATGTGCTAGTATTTGTATGAGTAAGTGAGCTGGTGTGTGTATAACTGTATAGGTGAGTAAATGGCAGTGTGTTTAATTATTTGCATGACTGACTAGGTGTGTGAGTACCTCTATGGATGAGTGGCGGTGTTTGAGTGTCTATATAGGAGTATGAGTGCATATGATAGTCCTGTACTGAGTGACCGTAAGTATGAGTGACTGTATGGGTGAGTGAGTGGATGTGTGTGTAGACCTAAGAATCAGTGAGTGGGTATGTAGTTATTGGTGTTGGAGTGTCTATGGTTTTGCGAATGGCAGTCTGTAATTTAGAGTGGGTGTATCAAAGGTTATATTAGGGTGTGAGGAGGTGCATCAGATTATCACGTGGATGATGTCATCAGTGATGTCATTTGAGATGTCATGAGTGATGTCATCAGTGATGTCACTGACCATGTCATGAGTGATGTAATATGTGACGTCATCAGCAGTGCATTGCGGGCGCGAGTTATAGTTAGCTGAACTAACTATAACAGGGGAATTTCACGGGTTTTGTACGAGTGCAATGTCCAACTAACTATAACTGTCCCTAAAACCTATGGTTTTTTCAGTGAATTTGTAAGGTTTTTTAAATGCTAATTTCTAACTATAACGTGCCTGAAACCTATGGTTTTTTCAGTGAATTTGTAAGGTTTTTTAAATGCTAATTTCTAACTATAACGTGCCTGAAACCTATGGTTTTTTTCAGTGAATTTCAAAGGTTTTGTAAATGACAATCTTTTAATTGTATTAATTGTTATAGTTATTTTTTTGATACTGATTTACTACATTTTTTAAAAATATTTATATTTAGATATTTCATTTTTTAAATTACATTGTAATTACATTATACATTACATTACAAAATATACTTTCTCAGAATGAATTACTTTAGTTTAAATACTTTGCAAATAGGCAATAGACTTTTAAGTACAGTAGTTACAGTTGCAATGGGGAACACAATTTCAAACACAATGCAACATTGAGCTCAATGTGAATTTCTAGTTAAATGCAATTAGTTACTTTATTGATTACTTTTCTAACCACAGGACTGGATCCTAGATTCAGTCCTGGGACATCTCCTGTAAACAGTTGAGTAAAAGCGATTTGGTTACAGTAGTGATTTTTAAGGAATATTATTGTATTTTAAAAGTTGACAGAAACTTTTTCACATAGAATCACCAATGTTATCCTATGGAAGGAAATTCACTTAGCAGGTAAGTAGTGTTATCGTTACTTTTTCTTACTCAGTGGTGGATCCTGGATCCAGCACTGGTGCATCTCCTGTAAACAGTTGAAAGAATGCATTTAAGTCATACAGGCGATTTTTAAGGAATATTTGTAGTTTGTGAAAATCGACACTTTGAAACTTTTCTGCTGAAAACCAGACAATGGATTCCTATGGAAGGAAATACAAGTTACTGGTAAATACGGTTAGAATTACTTTTCAGGGTCAGTGCTGGGCTAAAAGATGCAGCACTGGGTTCTCTCCTGATAACAGGTGAGTAAATCGGAATTCGTAGTTCGGCTGATTTTAGAGGAATATTATAAAGTTCCAAAACTCTACACTTAGAAGAATTTCCAAGTGAAACTAGTCAATGTTAGCCTATGGAAGGAAATTCAAGTTACTGTTAAGTACGGTTAAAATTACTTTTCAGGATCAGTACTGGGCTCAAAGATGCAGGACTGTGGTCTCTCCTGATAACAGGTGAGTAAATCGCAATTCGTAGTTCGGCTGATTTTAGAGGAATATTATAAAGTTCCAAAACTCCACACTTAGAAGAATTTCCAAGTGAAACCAGTCAATGTTAGCCTATGGAAGGAAATTCAAGTTACTGGTAAGTACGGTTAAAATTACTTTTGAGGATCAGTACTGGGCTCAAAGATGCAGCACTGAGGTCTCTCCTGATAACAGGTGAGTAAATCGGAATTCGTAGTTCTGCTGATTTTAGAGGAATATTTGTATGTTTCAAAAATCGACACTTAGAAACTTTTTCAGCAAAAGCAGGCAATGATATCCTATGGAAGGAAATTCAAGTTACTGGTAAGTATGGTTAAAATTACTTTTCAGGATCAGTACTGGGCTCAAAGATGCAGCACTGAGGTCTCTCCAGATAACAGGTGAGTAAATCGGAATTCGTAGTTCGGCTGATTTTAGAGGAATATTTGCACAATGGTGAAGGAAGGGGTGGGGCCTGAGGTGACATGTCTGCAAACACGCCCTGTGGCGCGTTTTAAGTTGGAGAATTAATTCCTCCTCAATCCCGAGGGTCCCTAGGGGCCAACTAGCCCACCAGATACCTCCATTATGCGCCATAGAGCTGAGTTGCAGAGAGGTGTTCAGAGGCCACGCCCCTTTTTGCACCTCTCTGCAACGCAGCTCTGTGGCGCTTTCTGGACGTACCTGGTGGGCTAGTTGGCCTCAGAGACCCTCAGGATTGAAGGGGATTTAATTCCCCATCTTAAAACGCGCCACGAGGCCTGTTTGCACACATGTCACCTGAAGCTCGCCCTCCCTTCACCACTGTGCAAACGCGCCCGTGGCGCGTTTTAAGTTGGGGGATTAAGTCCCCTTGAATCCTGAGGGTCCCTGGGGTCCAACTATCCCACCAGGTACCTCCAGTAAGCGCCACAGAGCTGCGTTGCAGAGAGGTGTAAAAGGGGCGTGGCCTGGACCACCTCTCTTCAACCCAGCCCTGTGGCACTTACTGGAGGTACCTGGTGGGCTAGTTGGCCCCCAGGGACCCCAGTATTGAATGGGAATTATTTCCCCACTTTAAAACGCGCCACAGCGCGCGTTGCAGAGTGGTTAAGGGAGAGGGCGGGGCCTGACGCTCGATCGCGTCTTTTCTTTCTTTTTAGTTTTTTTGAAGGGGGGCTGTGTGGTCCCCCTTCTTTTTTACTTTTTGGGGCCCTGGGGACTCCATCCCCCAGGGCCTGATGCCTTTTTCCTTTTAAAAAAAAAAATACTGTAGGGAAAGGGGGCCGCGTGGCCCCCCTCCCGTGGCCTATTCCGGCCCCGGGGACCCCATCCCCTGGGGCATGGCCTCTTTTTTAGAATTAATTTTGGAGGAGGGGGGCTGCGTGGCCCCCCTCCTAAGGCCTCTATTGGCCCCGGGGACCCCATCCCCCGGGGCCGGCCTTTATTTATTTATTTTTTTGTATTATTTTTTGGGGAGGGGGGCCACGTGGCCCCCCTCCCGGGCCACTACTTGCCCCGGGGACCCCATCCCCCGGGGATGGCCCTATCCTTTGGGGTCCGTGGGGGGACCCCAACTCCCCCACAGACCATGCCGGCTCCCCGCCTTCTGCGGGAGCCGGCATTGCTTTTCCACATGGGGAGCTGCTAAGATGCAGCTCCCCGTGTGGAAAAGCAATGTGCTTGGATATTGGAGGCGAGAGCAGGTTTCCCTGCTCTCGCTCCAATATCCAAAGCAGTTTGCAATGACAGGGCGGGAGCCGCGAGGCTCCCGTCCTGTCATAGCAAACTACAGTGTCCCGGGGGTAGGCACCCCGGGACACTGCAGGAGCTGGCCCTAGGGGGTGGTGGTCCCCAGGGCCACCACAGGCTCCAGGAGGGGGGCCGCGTGGCCCCCCTCCCTTCAATTGCACAGCCCCGGGGAGGTGGTGGTCCCCGGGGCTTCGGGGGTCCGAAACGGACCCCCACATTTGTTTTCTAAGTGCCCCGGGGAGGTGGTGGTCCCCAGGGCATGTGGGGGGGCTGGAGCCCCCCCACACAGGTGATTATTTTTTTTTAAAAAAGAAGCCCCGGGGGGTGGTGGTCCCCGGGGCTGCAAGAGGGCGAAGAGCCCTCCCGCAACATTTTTTATTTAAAGCCCTGGGGGGTGGCAGTCTCCGGGGCTTGGGGGGCCTTAGAGGCCCCCCACATAAAACATAAACCCACCCCCGCATGCCCCCGGGACTTGGGCCACCCGGGGGCAAAATAGCATTGAAGCGCGGGAGACCGCGCTTCGATTTTTTTTTTTATCGACGGGATCCGCACACCCTAAGTGCATCTCGCTGATTTAAAAAAAAAAAAATGCTTTCTTCTGCCCAGGGGGACCTTGTGGGACCCCCTGAGCAGACCTAGGGGGTCAGGGTGTTTCTACCCTGCCCCCTTGTTGCGTTTGGCGACGTGTTTCTGTGCCTCTAATCACGGCGGGATCCGTGCACCCTAAGCGCATCCCGCTGATTTAAAAAAAAAATATGTGTTTTTCTGCCCAGGGGGTCTTTGTGGGACCCCCTGAGCAGACCTAGGGGGTCAGGGTGATTCTACCCTGCCCCCTTTTTGCACTTTGTGCACTTGTTTCTTTGGCTGCCAACACTTCCTGATTTGGAGTGTTGACAGCCACTTGACAGCCAATTAGCATGCAGCTCGTGATCGGGAGGGTACGCGGACCCTACTCGGCCATAGATATATATGTGACTTTACTTTTGATTTTCTCAGGAACTACTGAACGGATTTACACCATTTAAGCAAAAGGCACGACACTGAACCAAGGGCTACCTCTTTGCCAAATTTGGTGTAATTCCGTTCAGCAGTTCGGGCTGTAGCTGCGACTAAAGGTTCCTATGGAAAAATGAATGGGGAAAACACGTTTTGGGACCCCCCTTTTTTCTCGGCCCCTGCTTGACGAATCACCCCGAGACTTTCTGGATAGGAGCAGACCGGAGCGCCCCAACAAGTTGGAAACTTTTGCGAAGATTCGTCAACCGGCGCCAACGTTATTTCAAATAGAATGTTGCGGATTTCCTATGGAAAATAGGTCCTAACTATAACTATCTACTGGCGACCGCCAGTAGATAATATATATATATATCAAACACAGTTCAAGTAAAGCGCACACTCAAACGACCTCTGCTAGGGCAAATTGGCTTTATTCCTCAGATTGCAACGCGTTTCGGCAGAAACTGCCTTGATCACATGCTGAGCAGATGAATAAGCGTACATTACATAGACAAGTGAAATAAACAAAGGACTGTTGCTTACAAATGTTGGCGATGGCAGTGTAACAACGGCGGCCATATTGCAATGTGTAATACTCCATTGTTGCTTAGAGTCAGAAACCTTATTCACAAACATTGTGGTTATACAGATGTATGGTCATGACTAAAAACAACTGTGGCCCTACATGCTCGTAAATGCTGATTATAATATCACACACATAGAGTTCAAGTCAAGTGACAAGCGCAACTGTTGTGAGTATCGGACAGATCCTCAAGCGGCCATCTTATGATGTGCATTGTTGTAAATTGCATGTTCCTAGTGGAAAAACCACATCATGCTAGTTTGTAATAATGCAAGTTATACATTAATAATTTACACAGTTCATGTCATGAATTGTGCAGTCTATGCCAAGGCACATATAGGTGATCATGGTATTCGAATTGAGGACAATGTTGTGTATGGAGACAATTATGGTTGACATGACAGTGTGTCGCCATAATGATAACCTAGTAGGTGCTGCATTGTAATGGAAATCGGTGTTAGAGAAACACACGATTGTCGTAATTGTCATATGGCCGTGTGCCATAAAGGCCATTCGAAATTTCATTCGCCAAGTGGCAAGTTCGAGTACAGTCCAAATAAAACAACCACATGTGATGGACAACTAAAAAGATTGAGAATCATATATTCAAAGTGAATAAAATGTTCCTTATCTTGTCCAAAGTGCAGACCCGGGCCCGGGTAAGAAAAGGGTAGGGAACCCGTGAAGTGTCCGTCGTGTACGGTGGGTCCCTTCCTTTCCTCCTGTGAAAGAGACAAAAGGAAACAATGAATCAAAAAGTTTGTGAGTGCACCTATTGTGAATGAAAATTATTAATATATTCGTAATAAAATCAGTTATCTCCAATTCTGTTGAGGAAGTAGAGAACAGTGAACAAAGCATGCAGAGACACGAGAACGAAATAAGGGACTCTCACTCGTCGTGCAAATGAGTTGCTAATTCCTCGTCCAGGTTGTGACCTCCGGGGAATCTCGTTTCTAGATCAAGGATCCACTTGGATTCCTTCTTGCTCAGTGCTAATTCCCTGTTCCCACCTCTGTGTCCCATGTTGATCTGCTCAACGGCATAGAAGCGGAGAAGGGAGTTGTTGGATTGATGATGGTCCTGGAAATGCCTGGCCATGGGATAATGCATATCCCTGTTGGTGATGGCCCTAAGGTGTTCCAAAATCGTCTTTCTGACCATTAAGGTCGTACTGCCAACGTACTTCTTTCTGCACAGGCATTCCAGGACGTATATGACAAAACTACTACTGCATGTTAAAAACTGAGTTATGTTTTTATTCCTGCTCTACCCTGGTACTTTGAATTCTTTGACCATTGGGCTAAATTTGCAAGCCTTACAGTGCCCACACGGGTAGAAACCTTTTAGATTATGTGTGTTTGCTAAACGTGGTTCTGTGATGTCGCCTCGCACTAGAGTGTCTCTGAGGCTCCTCCCTTTCCTGTATGTGATCATCGGTCTGTCACTAAGGGTCGGTCCCACTGTAGGATCGGTCTTAAGGATATCCCAGTGGTCCGCTAGTATTTTGTGTACTTTTTGGGAGTTCCTGTTGAATGTCATAATAACCCTGGTGTCTGTGTTATTGCTTTCTTCTTCTGGTGTTTCCAGAGTCTGCTGTCTGTTGATCTTACTCATCTTGTGGATAGCCTTGTGTAGTACCCATTTGGGATATCCACGTGCTTTAAATCTGGAGAGCATGGTTTTCTGTTCTGCGTAATAGGCCTCGTCGGTACTACAGTTTCTTCTTGCCCTCAGCAGCTCCCCATAAGGGATGCTCCACTTGAGAGCATCTGGGTGGCTGCTGCGGGCATGAAGAAGGCTGTTCCCGGCTGTTTCCTTACAGAAAGGACTGGTGATCAAACTGCCCTGTCGTGCTTCGATTCTGATATCAAGGAACTCGATACACTGTCTGCTCATGTTCTGGCTGAGTACTATGTTGTATGAGTTAATGTTAAGTTTATCAATGAAGTTGGTAACTTCTTATTCACTTCCTCTCCAGATGATGAATAAATCATCTATGTATCTCAGCCAGACTACCACTTCCTCAAAATCGTGGTGGAATAGTCTCTCGTTCCTGATCTCTTCCTCCCACATGCCTAAGAAGAGATACGCGAAACTGGGTGCGAAGCACGTGCCCATGGCCGAGCCGAGCACCTGCCTGTAGAGCTCCCCATTAAACATGAAGATGTTGTTGGTCAGGCACAACATCATCATCTCTGCAAGCATCTGGGTGTGTTCCAGGTAGCCTATGTGCTTGTTGCTCAAAAAATACATGCATGCTTTTATCCCCTGGTCGTGTTCTATGATGGTATATAAAGAATTTACGTCCAGGGTGATAAGGATGTAACTTTCATCCCAAGCAATGCCCTCAAGTTTACTAAGAAAATCCTTTGTCTTTGACATGAGATGGTAATGTGGTAACAAACTCCCTTAAAAAATGTCCATCACATGTGGTTGTTTTATTTGGACTGTACTCGAACTTGCCACTTGGCGAATGAAATTTTGAATGGCCTTTATGGCACACGGCCATATGACAATTACGACAATCGTGTGGTTCTCTAACACCGATTTCCATTACAATGCAGCACCTACTAGGTTATCATTATGGCGACACACTGTCATGACAACCTTAATTGTCTCCATACACAACATTGTCCTCA
Source organism: Calotriton arnoldi (assembly GCA_963921515.1). Lineage (NCBI taxonomy): Eukaryota > Metazoa > Chordata > Amphibia > Caudata > Salamandridae > Calotriton > Calotriton arnoldi. Next base: position 97,138 of record CAWUFW010013605.1, read on the forward strand.
ATTCGAATGCCATGATCACCTATATGTGGCCTTGGCTAAGACTGCACAATTCATGACACGAACTGTGTAAAAAATTATTAATGTTGAACTTGCATTATTACAAACTAGCATGGTGTGTTTTTTCCACTAGGAACATGCAATTTACAACAATGCACATCATAAGATGGCTGCTTGAGCATCTGTCCAATGCTCACAACAGTTGCGCTTGTCACTTGACTTGAACTCTATGTGTGTGATATTATAATCAGCATTTACGAGCATGTAGGGCAACAGTTGTTTTTAGTCATGACCATACATCTGTATAACCACAATGTTTGTGAATAAGGTTTCTGACTCTAAGCAACAATGGAGTATTACACATTGCAATATGACCGCAGTTGTTACACTGCCATCTCCAACATTTGTAAGCAACAGTCCTTTGTTTATTTCACTTGTCTATGTAATGTACGCTTATTCATCTGCTCAGCGTGTGATCAAGGCAGTTTCTGCCGAAACGTGTTGCAATCTGAGGAATAAAGCCAATTTGCACTAGCAGAGGTCGTTTGAGCGTGCGCTTTACTTGAACTGTGTTTGATATTATTGTCCAGCCATGGTTCCGCTGGCATTGCGCACCACCTGACCACGGGCTCGATCCCAGGAGGAACCCTTTTCACTGGCATATATATATATATATATATATATATATATATATATATATATATATATATATATATATATATATATATATATATACTTGAAGATGAAGGATCACAAGAAAACAACAGCCAGCCAGGGCAAAAATCTGGATCCCAAAGGATACGAGTCACAAAGAAATAAAATATCCAAGAAAGAAGTGACTCAAACAGATAGATTCACCAGAGAACAAAAATATATTTCCACTACAACGTTTCAGCTTCCGCCTTCCTCAGGTAGTACAAGATGGTTTGCTCAGTGGCTGCACAGATGACACAGCTGAATTTTCAAAAAGCATCATGAGTGAAGATTCCATTTGGAATGTGGAATCAATGCAGTCCTGATAGCTCTTGAGATATGCAGTAATCAGGTTGTATTGTCAGTAATGTTCAGTCCATCTGGATGCAGTGATTTTAAACGGTACATCCAGAAGTTTTCTCTGGAGTCCAGTAGTTCTTTCTTTGAGTCATGTTCCACGGAGAAAATCTTCAAATCTGATAGTAAATGATCCACAAGGTTAAAATGATTGGCTACAGGCTGGTCAATTTTCTTATTAATTATTGCCGATTTGTGGTTCCTGAATCGTGTACGGAGGTCATTCGCTGTTTGGCCTACATATTGTTTTTTACAGCTTTGCTGTTGGCACTGAATCACATAAATAATGCATGTTGAGCGACATGTAAGATGCTGTCTTATTCCATAGGTCCTTCTCGTAACAGAACTAGTTACTGATGATGTTTGTAAAAGGTATTCACACGTGATGCACCTTTTAGAGTCACAGCAATGAACCCCTGCATTTGTTACAACTTGCTTGAGTTCAGCTCTCACAATAAGAGATCGTAAATTTGGAGCTCTACGGTAAGCAATGACTGGCGGTTTTGGAAAAACCTTTTGCAATTTTTCACAAGTAGACAGTAAGGGAAATGTTTTTTGCATTATATTTCTGTAGTTGGGAGCTGATGGATGATAGTCAACCACAGATGGAGTTCTGTCACTTTTGTTTCTGCCGTTGGTATTCCAAATAAGTGCTTCTCTGGATAACTGCAAAGACTTGTCAATTTGTTTCTGTATGATATGCAGAGGATAGCCTCGCCTTTTAAATAATGTAGCAAGCTCCTGTAGATGGTCTTTACAGGTTTCCTCATTGCTGCAGATGCGTCTTATTCTGAGTGCTTGGCTGTAGATGATGCTCAGTTTAGTGTGGTGTGGGTGACATGAAGTCCAGTTTAGATACAAATGAGCATCTGTAGGCTTGTGGTACAGATCAGTTGTAATTTTTTGATCATGAATGGTGAGTAGCACATCCAGAAAAGGGAGATGATGCTTCTGTTTAGTATTGCTGCTGGTATATTTGATGGTAGATGGATATTGTTGATATAAGCTGTAAGTTCTTTCTTGGATATATATATATATACATATATATATATATATATATATATATATATATATATATATATATATATATATATATATATATATATATATATGCAAACACTTGGTAGTCCTTCTTGAGCAGCACTCGAGATAGCGGCGAAGGTTACCAGCCTTACTCACAGGTATGGACAAGGTTCGTGTAACTGGTAAATTGTAGCAGCCTGACGCGTTTCGATTTCCATCTTTATCAAAGGCTTTTCACGAATGGTAAGCATTCTGCGGTGTGCAAAACTCCTTCATTTAAAATCGCCACAATGACACGCCCCTGTATGGGGCTGCTCCAATGAGACAGTGCTGGAGGCGTTATGGGGGTTGTAGTGCATGTTTATTTTCACCTTCTTTTAAAGCATACACAATTCCTGCTGATGATAAAGTCCTAATTGGACCCCAGCCACTGGAACCAGTCCTCAATCCTGCGTCGCTCCTCCGTAAAGAGGCCAGTGTATCTGAACCTCACGGCCCCCTCCATCCTGGGGTGGTGCTTTCTCGACGGCCGGACCGCCGTCTATTGATGCAAACACTTGGTAGTCCTTCTTGAGCAGCACTCGAGATAGCGGCGAAGGTTACCAGCCTTACTCACAGGTATGGACAAGGTTCGTGTAACTGGTAAATTGTAGCAGCCTAGCGAGACGCCTGACGCGTTTCGATTTCCATCTTTATCAAAGGCTTTTCACGAATGGTAAGCATGCTGCGGTGTGCAAAACTCCTTCATTTAAAATCGCCACAATGACACGCCCCTGTATGGGGCTGCTCCAATGAGACAGTGCTGGAGGCGTTATGGGGGTTGTAGTGCATGTTTATTTTCACCTTCTTTTAAAGCATACACAATTCCTGCTGATGATAAAGTCCTAATTGGACCCCAGCCACTGGAACCAGTCCTCAATCCTACGTCGCTCCTCCGTAAAGAGGCCAGTGTATCTGAACCTCACGGCCCCCTCCATCCTGGGGTGGTGCTTTCTCGACAGCCGGACCGCCGTCTATTGATGCAAACACTTGGTAGTCCTTCTTGAGCAGCACTCGAGATAGCGGCAAAGTTTACCAGCCTTACTCACAGGTATGGACAAGGTTCGTGTAACTGGTAATTTGTAGCAGCCTACCGTGACGCCTGACGCGTTTCAATTTCCATCTTTATCAAAGGCTTTTCACGAATGGTAAGCATGCTGCGGTGTGCAAAACTCCTTCATTTAAAATCGCCACAATGACACGCCCCTGTATGGGGCTGCTCCAATGAGACAGTGCTGGAGGCGTTATGGGGGTTGTAGTGCATGTTTATTTTCACCTTCTTTTAAGGCATACACAATTCCTGCTGATGATAAAGTCCTAATTGGACCCCAGCCACTGGAACCAGTCCTCAATCCTGCGTCGCTCCTCCGTAAAGAGGCCAGTGTATCTGAACCTCACGGCCCCCTCCATCCTGGGGTGGTGCTTTCTCGACGGCCGGACCGCCGTCTATTGATGCAAACACTTGGTAGTCCTTCTTGAGCAGCACTCGAGATAGCGGCGAAGGTTACCAGCCTTACTCACAGGTATGGACAAGGTTCGTGTAACTGGTAAATTGTAGCAGCCTAGCGTGACGTCTGACGCGTTTCGATTACCATCTTTATCAAAGGCTTTTCACGAATGGTAAGCATGCTGCGGTGTGCAAAACTCCTTCATTTAAAATCGCCACAATGACACGCCCCTGTATGGGCCTGCTCCAATGAGACAGTGCTGGAGGCGTTATGGGGGTTGTAGTGCATGTTTATTTTCAACTTCTTTTAAAGCATACACAATTCCTGCTGATGATAAAGTCCTAATTGGACCCCAGCCACTGGAACCAGTCCTCAATCCTGCGTCGCTCCTCCGTAGAGAGGCCAGTGTATCTGAGCCTCACGGCCCCCTCCATCCTGGGGTGGTGCTTTCTCCACGGCCGGACCGCCGTCTATTGATGCAAACACTTGGTAGTCCTTCTTGAGCAGCACTCGAGATAGCGGCGAAGGTTACCAGCCTTACTCACAGGTATGGACAAGGTTCGTGTAACTGGTAAATTGTAGCAGCCTAGCGTGACGCCTGACGCGTTTCGATTTCCATCTTTATCAAAGGCTTTTCACGAATGGTAAGCATGCTGCGGTGTGCAAAACTCCTTCATTTAAAATCGCCACAATGACACGCCCCTGTATGGGGCTGCTCCAATGAGACAGTGCTGGAGGCGTTATGGGGGTTGTAGTGCATGTTTATTTTCACCTTGGATATATATATATACATATATGGCAGCACACAAAAGAATCCTTCAACATACACGAGCAATTGTCAACTATGATCCAAGCTATCCTGTGGCAAGGCACTTCAAGGAAAAACATGAAAGTAGTCTAAAACATTTTAAGTATTATGTTTTGGACTCAGTGCCAATGGCCAAAAGAGGTGGAAACCGGGAGGCTAAACTCAGGCGCTTGGAAACCAGATATATTATAGAACTCGATACCAAGCATCCAGGGGCTTAAATTCCAGTGAAGATATGTATACTTATCTGTGATTCTGTATTTTTGGTCATGTAATTTCAGGAGAATTCTTTAGGCTACTTTCGTGTATTAGTGTTGTAACACAGTGTGAAATTAGATTTTTGTCATACTGGATTAGCTACCACAGAATCCTTCGTAATTTTAATCACCTTACAAGGATTACCATGTAATATAGAAATCTTGTTTCAGTAGCTATTTCATTCTTACAGTCTTTTAGCCAACACTTATTTAGTATTTTTAGAACCTTTTAGGAGTTTTTAGTTAACTTATTGGGGTTTTAGGTTGAAATTACTTTATGTGAATTTTATGAATTTTATAAACTCATTTGTGGGAATCAACCGTTCAGTACCTCTAGCATTACATCTTTAACTCCAAACTCTATGCAACCTTATTTGTATTTTAGGTGTCTATTTCGTCACCGTCTTTTGTCTATAGGTCCCGTAGAGTTGTATATGACATTAGTCTTTCCACCTTGGCTGCTAGCAATTGTTTGCACATAGGCTGTTTTTGCACTAATATTGCATTATTTTGCACAAATAGGGAACTTGGCACGACTCGCACTTTAGTATTAATTTTATGGGGGGTTCACATTTTGCACTAAGTCACTTTTTTAAAAATATTTAATAGCAGTATATTCAGGCATAATTTTAAACCAGGACACGTATATTCGGAAATTGGGGTAATACATACTTAGTATTTATACTTTTATCTTCCATGTATAGAGAATACCTGTGTTAGATATAATGTGCCTCATCATGATATGGATTTATCCTGGATGAATTTTATACACATTGTATATTATTAATGCATTTATGCTATGACTTACTTCCTAGTGTAGTATGTTTTCTATGTCTATAGCTGCTATCACTTTACACTTGCACTTTAAAAGAAGTAATCCCGCCCTAGGCGCTGACATGTGATCAAGGCCGTTTTTCCGGCCGAAACGCGTCATGGTGACATGGTGATTGCTGATTAAATCACTGCAACGAATTCCTGGGTCTGCTCTTGCCTTTTTTCGTGTGGATGAAGTGGTGGGCAAGCCTGTAACCAATATATATATATATATATATATATATATATATATATATATATATATATATATATATATATATATATATATTCACTGAAAAAAACCATAGGTTTTAGGGACAGTTATAGTTAGTTGGACATTTCACTCGTACAAAACCCATGAAATTCCCCGTTATAGTTAGTTCAGCTAACTATAACTTGCGCCCCGCAATGCACTGCTGATGACGTCACATATTACATCACTCATGACATGGTCAGTGACATCACTGATGACATCACTGATGACATCTCAAATGACATCACTGATGACATCATCCAGTGACTGTGTGTTTCTATAAAGTTTAAATATGTTTAATATATATGCCAAGGTGTATTGAAGAATGAGTGGGTGTATAAGTGTCTGGATGGATGATTTAGTAGGTGCGTGACTGACTCTATAAGTGAGTGATTAAACATATCTTACTGAATGCATGGGTTAGTGACTAAACTGTGTGAATGTCTGTATCCGTCTGTCTGTTGGTGTGTAAGCAGCTGCATGGGTTTGCGAATAGCTACATGAGTGTCTACATGGGTTATTGATTGGTTGTCTGAGTATCTGTATGGGTGCCTGAGTGTTTGTGTGGGTGGGGTGTGTGTGACTGCGCATAGATGTGTGAGTGGGTGATTCACTGGGTGCATGGTTTCAAGAGTGCATCTGTGATGGACTGTATGGTTGGGTGAGTGTGTGTATGGGTGTGTTAGTGAGTGAATGTATATCTTAGTGGTACATGTGTGAGTAACTAATATGTCAAAGGCAGTATATATGTGTGTTGGAGTATATAAATGGCTATAAGTGAGAGTGTGATTGTGAGAGTGGCTGTATGGATGAGTGTGTACTTGTATCAGTGATTGTATAAGAGAGTAAGAATATGCTAGTATTTGTATGAGTAAGTGAGCTGGTGGGTGTATAACTGTATAGGTGAGTAAATGGCAGTGTGATTAATTATTTGCATGACTGACTAGGTGTGTGAGTACCTCTATGGATGAGTGGCGGTGTGTGAGTGTCTATGTAGGTGTATAAGTGCATATGAAAGTCCTGTACTGAGTGACCGTAAGTATGAGTGACTGTAGAGATGAGTGAGTGGATGTGTGTGTAGACCTAAGAATCAGTGAGTGTGTATGTAGTTATTGGTGTTAGAGTGTCTATGGTTTTGACAATGGCAGTCTGTAATTTACAGTCGGTGTATCAAAAGTTATATTAGGGTGTGAGAAGATGCATCAAATTATCACATGGATGATGTCATCAGTGATGTCATCAGTGATGTCATTTGAGATGTCATCAGTGATGTCATCAGTGATGTCACTGACCATGTCATGAGTGATGTAATATGTGACGTCATCAGCAGTGCATTGCGGGCGCGAGTTATAGTTAGCTGAACTAACTATAACGGGGAATTTCACGGGTTTTGTACGAGTGAAATGTCCAACTAACTATAACTGTCCCTAAAACCTATGGTTTTTTCAGTGAATTTCAAAGGTTTTTTAAATGCTAATTTCTAACTATAACGTGTCTGAAACCTATGGTTTTTTCAGTGAATTTCAAAGGTTTTTTAAATGCTAATTTCTAACTATAACGTGCCTGAAACCTATGGTTTTGTAAGTGAATTTCAAAGGTTTTTTAAATGCTAGTTTGTAACTATGCCTACAGAGGTAGGACATGTGAAGAAAGAAGAAAAAACGCACAGAAAGAAGCAAAAGAAATGCAGAAAGAAGCAACAGAAGTCCACAAAGACAAAGAAAAGTGCAGGAAGAAGCAAAAGATGTGCAGAAAGAACCAACAGAGGAGCAGAAAGAGGCCTTCTTTCAAAATCATCCTGTGCCCACAACTTTTTCCAACGTGTACTGGTGGTAACTGACTCTGACTAACCAGAGCCAGTGCTATGCTAAAACACACTTAGAATACAGTTAAAACACCTACATACACTAGGGAACACTATGCGTTGGAGTACCCTGTGATTAGCATGACCTCCTCTGTAAGTCCCTAGTACATAATAGGGCAGGGGGATTAAAACTACCTCTTAAAATGTGCTACAGGGCGCGTTTGCACAGTGGTGAAGGGAGGGGGTGCCTGAGGTGACATGTGTGCAAACGCGCCCGTGGCTACGTTTTAAGTTGTGGGATTAAGTCCCCTTGAATCCTGAGTGTCCCTGGGGCCCAACTAGCCCCCAGGTACCTACAGTTAGGACCACAGAGCTGAGTTGCAGAGAGGCGTTCCGAGGCCACGCACCTTTTTCACCTCTCTGCAACGCAACTCTGTTGTGCTTACTGAAGGTACCTGGTGGGCTAGTTAGACTCCAGGGACCCTCAGGATTGAAGGGGACTTAATCCCAACTTAAAACACGCCACGGGGCCTGTTTGCACACATGTCACCTCAAGCCCCGCCCCCTCCCTTCACCACTGTGCAAACGCGCCCCGTGGCGCATTTTAAGTTGGGGGATTAAGTCCCCTTGAATCATGAGGGTCCCTGGGGTACAACTAGCCCACCCTGTACCTCCAGTATGCGCCAGGGAGCTGCGTTGCAAAGAGGTGTTCAGAGGCCACGCCCCTTTTTACACCTCTCTGCTACGCAGCTCTGTGGTGCTTTTTGGAGGTACATGGTGGGCTAGTTGGCCCCCAGGGACCCTCAGGATTGAAGAGGATTTAATTCCCCATCTTAAAACGCGCCACGGGGCCTGTTTGTACACATGTCACCTGAAGCCCCGCTCCCTCCCTTCCCCACTGTGCAAACGCGCCCGTGGCGCGTTATAAGTTGGGGGATTAAGTCCCCTTGAATCCTGAGGGTCCCTGGAGTGCAACTAGCCCACCATGTACCTCCAAAAAGCGCCACAGAGCTGCGTTGCAGAGAGGTGTAAAAAGGGGAGTGGCCTCTGTACACCTCTCCGCAACGCAGCTCCCTTGCGCATACTGGAGGTTCCTGGTGGGCTAGTTGGCCCCCAGGGACCCCTAGTGTTCAAGGGGAATTACTTCCCCTTCTTAAAACGCACCAGGGGGCGCGTTTTCAGACTGCTGCAGGGAGGGGGTGGGGCCTCCGGCATGATGCCGGTCTTTTTTTTTTTTATGGGAGGGGGGCTGTGTGGCCCCCCTTCCCTTGGCCACTTTTGGCCCCGGGGACCCCATCCCCCGTGGCCTGAGGATTTTCTTTTTTTTTTTAAATAAAAAAAAACGGGAAGGGGGCCGCGTGGCCCCCCTTCCCTGGGCCTCTATTGGCCCCGGGGACCCCATCCCCCGGGGCATGCCCTCTTTTTTTTAAAATTTAAATATTTGGAGGGGGGCTGCGTGGCCCCCCTCCTCAGGCCATTTAAGGCCCCTGGGACCCCATCCCCCGGGGCCGGCCTTTACGTTTTTTGTTAACATTTTTTTATTATTGGGGAGGGGGACTGCGTGGACCCCCTCCCAGGCCACTAATAGCCCCGGGGACCCCATCCCCCGGGGCCTGGCCACTCGTTGGGGACCGTGGGGGGTCCCCAATCCCCACACGGTCCCGCTGGCTCCCCGCGTCCAGCGGGAGCCCGCATTACTTTTCCATAAGGGGAGCTGCTGACATACAGCTCCCCTTGTGGAAAAGCAATCTGCTTTGCTTCATTGAAGCGAGAGCAGGTTTCCCTGCTCTCGCTTCAATGAAGCAAAGCAAGTTTGCAATCACAGGACGGGAGCCACGAGGCTCCCGTCCTGTGATTGCAAACAGCAGTGTCCCGGGGGTAGGCACCTCGGGACACTGCAGGAGCCGGCCCTGTGGGGTGGCGGTCCCCAGGGCCATGGAGGGCTCCAGGAGGGGGGCCGCGCGGCCCCCCTCCCTTCATTAGTAAAGCCCCGGGGAGGTGGTGGTCCCCAGGGCTTCGGGGGTCCGAAACGGACCCCCACATTTCTTTCTAAGTGCCCCGGGGAGGTGGCGGTCCCCGGGGCATGTGGGGGGGCTGGAGCCCCCACACAGGTGATTAAAAATTTAAAAGAAGCCCCGGGGGTGGCTGTCCGCCCTCCCGCACCATTTTTTTTTAAAGCCCCTGGGGGTGGCGGTCCCCGGGGCTTGGGGGGCCTTAGAGGCCCCCCTATAAAATCTAAATCAACCCCCGCATGCCCCCGGGACTTGGCCCACCTGGGGGCCAATTAACAACGAAGCGCGGGAGACCGCGCTTCGTTTTTTTTTTTTATCGACTGGGTCCGCGCACCCAGCGCGTTTTTTGCCGATTTAAAAAAAAATTGGCCTTGTAGGACCCCCTGAGCAGGCCTAGGGGGTCAGGGTGTTTCTACCCTGCCCCCTTTTTGCGTTTTGCGCCCTTGTTTTTGTCTTTTCTTGTGCCTCGGTTCTACCGAGGAACAAGATGGCTGCCAACACTTCCTGGTTTGGAGTGTTGACAGCCAATTACCATACAGCTCGTGATCGGGAGGGTACGCGAATTTATTTTTAATTTTCTCAGGAACTACTGAACGGATTTACACCATTTAAGCAAAAGGCACGACTCTGAACCAAGGGCTACCTTTTTGCCAAATTTGGTGTAATTCCGTTCAGCAGTTCGGGCTGTAGCTGCGATGAAAGGTTCCTATGGAAAATTGCATTGGGAAAACACGTTTTGGGATCCCCCTTTTTTCTCGGCCCCCGCTTGACGAATCACCCCGAAACTTTCAAGACAGGAGCGGACTGGAGCGGGCCACAAAGTTTGAAAATTTTGCGAAGATTCGTCAACCGGCGCCAAAGTTATTTAAATAGAATATTGCGGATTTCCTATGGAAAATAGGTCCTAACTATAACTATCTTCTGGTACTGTACTTGTATCAGTGATTGTATAAGAGAGTAAGTATGCGTTAGTATCTGTATGAATAAGTGAGGGGCTCTGTGTATAACTGTATAGGTGAGTAAATGGAAGTGTGATTGATTATTTGCATGACTGACTAGGTGTGTGAGTATCTCTGGATGAGTGGCAGTGTGTGATTGTCTGTAGAGGTGTATGAGTGCATATGATAATGTTGTATTGATGAGTGACTGCATGTATCAGTGACTGCATGGGGTGAATGAGTGGATGTGTGTGTAGACCTAGGAATCAGTGAGTGCGTATGTAGTAACTGGCATTGGTGTGTCTATGGTTTAAAAAATGGTAGTCTGTTTTTTACAGTGGGTGTTTTGTTATGCTTCTTATATAGGCCCTAATGTAGACCCGTTCATATATGCCATAATGTAGAAATACTCATATATGCCCTATTATGGTCATATTCGTATATGCCCTATTATGGTCAAACTCGTATATGCCCTATTATAGTCATGGCTCTAAATATAGGCATGATCTTTCACCTACATTAGTTCCCTACAGTACACAATGAGCTCTGAGGGTTGAACGTTATCTAGTCTGTGGTTAGAACACTGCAAGGTCTTTCCAGAACACAGGCCTACAATGTACTCATAAATTATGCATGAGAATTCACTAGCTACATCTCCCGCATTATATGTATGTACAAAGTTCACCCCTGACGTCTTCCTCATGTCTAACAAAGACCAATACAAACCATACTGAGGGACAAGACACTTTAGGGTATAAATATACCACATCTTGCCACGGTAAGATAGAGGGAACCGAGACTTCCATGCAGACACACTGACCAGAGATGCTGAGGCTCCTGCATGCAGTCGATCCAGCTGACAGCGGTCTAACACAGCCCTTGCGGGGTGTCCAACTTGAGACCAGGACGGGGTCCCACACTCTCTCTATTCAGGTATGGGGGTTCGACTAAATCCTAGAGGGATTCTTGGCTCTTAGGCTTTTAGACCTACACATATGCTAGGTACACTCACGTACATCTAGTTAGGCATCGTAGGAGTATGCGCACTTTTACAATGCCTTTTATATTCATGTATGTATTCATGATTATTGCAATATGGTAGAACTATTCTATCCCTTCACTTTTATCGTACTGCTGATAATATATCTCTGCTATTGTCTGCTGGCAGCTGCATCACATATATTTTACACTAGATTAACAACTGTTCAATAAATACTTATTGAAACGCCCAGACTGTTTATTCTGTGTAACTCTCTGAGACAAACCGAATAAGTAAGCACGAGTGACTGAGCGAAAGGTAGTACATTGGTTCCACGATTCTGAGGAATTAGGGTTGTCATGATCTAAGGTTGCCAGAAACTAATCTCTCCCCGATAAGAGGAGATTCTAGTGCACTGTGAGCTAGCTAATGCAAATCCGGCTAACATATGCGGTGGGGGTGCACAGAATCAGTCTAACACCAAGGTCACGGTTTATGTTATCCAAACGCGCAGGTCCTGCAGGGCTACTATAGGAACTACACGACATGGCGCCGCCAACGTTGGTTGGGTACTTATTTAACAGTAGAATCTGAATAGTTCAGTTGTGCTATTCTCAGAGAACCTACTCACAAAACCCCAGAGACGTCTGGAGTGGGTGGGCACAAACTCTGCCACAGCTGAGTAGGCGAGATATCCTATTTATCGGCTGTTGGTTAATCAATCTTGAAGGACATTTAGTTCCTAAATTGTGCATAAAACCTATAACTAAGTTCTCTTGGAAAAGCTTTTCTTTTCAAAATGACTGTGAGCGATGAAGAAAGAATAAATCTGGAGGTCTCAGCCGGAGAACCACCTGAAAATGGAATACAGATTGCACCAAAATTCAGAATGACAGTCACCCTAAGACTATTAGAAAATGGTTTACAAGCTAGGGGTGGCATGGTAGTTTTCGTGATTGAGGCACACGAATCAAACAAAACAGAGGTGTTCTATTCATGGGTTACATTCCCAGCAGCAAATGCCATAACAAAGACATTTCACTACTACATAGCAGGAGATGCACCACCGGAATATGCCCCGTTTGAGGACATAGAGATTCCACTCACTTACCAGGAACATTATTACTGGTTTAATGGCTCCCTACCCCACATAAGAAACAGAGTAAGGTTAGGCCTGCTCGGAGGAGACGGGGCCACATGGCCAATACTAGCGGCTTACACACCGCACCCTGACATTGGAAAAATGCCACAGCCAGAATTACTGATACAACACAGAGATTTAATTAAAATCTACAGAAACCTGACACAATTCGTCATGAGGACTTTAAAAATACAACCTGCACCAGGTGCAGCAAATAGTATTCCAGCTCATGGTACAGGAAATAAAATTACTCCTCAAACATTACACGGGTAATGGGCAAAATGACCGCAAAACGCAAACAAATACCATTCTGGATAGCTCAGAAAATAACTCAGCTTGAGGCAGTATTCCTGAATACTACCACCTATGATAAACACAGAATTCTAACAATCTGCTTGCCCATGGGGATCACACCACAAGTAGAGGACTGCTCCTCTTGGGGTTCAGTCTTTGCTGCCATATATACCAGAACACATGGTATCTCGTCCTTAGCAGTCGTGCCAGACGTATTGAGACAGATACAAAATGAGTACGGAGCAGAGCCTGCCCTAAACTTAGGGATGAAGTTACTAAACAACTTTGATCAGGTATCAGCCATAATACTAGCTAATATTAAGGGGGAAGCAGCTTCAGTGGCGATCCGCCAACGCCTAAGGGAGTTCAGTTCAATAGATCAACAACACGAACTACCCAAAATAATTGAAACTGCATATGCAGAATTAGGCAGAGTCAGTCTAGGTGGAAAAGCATTAAAACCACAACTGGTGAGCAGTCCTGAAAAGGACACTACAAAGCAGACACCAACTTCTTCTAAAAAGAAGTGGGAAAATAAAAAGCAACAAAAGTCTAAGGACAGCAGATCTCAATCCCGAGGCAGGTCTCCCCAACAGGAGCCCTCTGAAAGGAGGTATAACCTCAGGAATAGGGATAATATTAGGAAACCTGACAGGTATCAGGATACTGATACACGTTCCTATCGTTCCTTTCAGGGTTCATCAAAAAACTCCGAGAGGGAAGGACGGTCAGAACACAGACAAGAGGAGGTACAAAGTCCAGAGACACGCAACGCGCTGCGGACTACGCACCTGAAAAAGAAGATAAACAGAAACAAAAACCTCAGTTCAAAAAGAAGAAGGTAGCAGGTCTCAAGATCAGAAATGCCCAGAATTCTGAGGACACAGCTTCTGAACGGGAAATGGGCTCTGACGATGCTAGACAGCGCGGCAGAAGTAACGCTAGCTCGCCAGAACCTGAAGGAATTTCTGGTGACAGCGGAGTTGAGTGAGTATATCACGGTGGAAACACCTGATACTCGGGTAAGTGTCCCACATAAGTTACATGAGATAACACTCCGGATGGAGGGGGACAAGCCCAGGAAAGTTAAAGGTCTATTTTGGAAAAATCTGTCATCTGGATATGACATCCTATTAGCAAAGCAAGACTGGCCGCCAGCATTCGTCATGGAGTGCCCAAAGGGAGAAACAGTAATTTTTCCAGCATTTTCCGACCTCGTTCCCATACATCTTAAACATGGATATGCGCAGGAGTGGGCGATTGCCCTAGCTCCAGCATTGTACAAAAATCATGCTAGTTGGGATGAAGATTCAACCCACCACGTGATCCCATTAAAAGTTTCCCCAAATGCTCAAAGGCAATATCCAATAAAGCAGGAAGCTAAAAAACAAGTCAGGGAGATCCTAGATCAACTTGAATACCAGGAGGTGATTGAAAATTGCACTTCACCCATGAACAATCCTTTGTTCCCCGTAGCCAAACCTGACAACACATATCATCTAGTTTTAGATTACAGACAATTAAACACTTGCACAAAGACATTTGCAGTTCAAAATGCACACCAGTGCCGCATTAATGAATAACATTGTGCGAAAAAATACAAAACAACACTTGATATCTCAAAGGGATTTTTCTGCCAAAATATAGCGCCTGAAAGCAGGTATCTGACCGCATTCTCCGCGCTAGAGTCCCAACGGCAATTTTGCCGACTCCCCCAAGGGTATAAGAATAGCCCAGGGTTGTTTTCAGCAAGGGTAACAGAGTTACTCCAAAATTTGGATGAAGAAGCATTGTCCTATGTGGATGATATTTATCTAACAGACGATGACTTACCGAGGCACTTGACCAGGGTGAGCACCATTATTATGGGATTCGCCTCTGAGGGATTCAAATTTAATTTCAAAAAATCAAAAATTGCCCATCTCAATGTCCTATTTTTAGGGTATGAGCTGTCAAGTGAAGGAAAAAGCCTAGCAGCTAACTTTTTAGAAAAGTGTGCGCTGCTCCAACCTCCAAAATCATTAAAGAATTTACAATCAATTCTGGGATTCCTAAATTTTGGTAGAACATACATTTTGGATTACTCAGAACGAGTAAAACCTTTCTACGACTTAATAAAACCTGATTTTTCAATCAGACAATGGACACAGGAACATACAAACATCCTACGTTCACTACAGGAAGACATGATAGCTTCAAAACATTTACAGACACGCGTAAACGTACGCAACTTAGTGATCTGAGTAATAGAGGGTCAATGCGGGTACACTTATTTAACTTTCAATGAAGGCGAAACGGTACCAATCGCAAATAAATCACACCTGTACACAAACGTAGAGATGCGTTTTACTTCAACAGAAAAAATCCTGACAGCAGTGCAGACCGCTGTAGCAAGAGAAAGAGCTCTGGCTCAGGGAAAACGCATAATAGTCGTGACCCCAGTACCAGCCTTAGAGGCGGTTACAAATGCTAGCATTCCAAATGCGAAAGCCTTACATCCCAGATGGATACAATGGGCTAATTCTCTTACTGCAACGGATGTTGAATACAGATTTGATCCAAGTTTAAAAACACAAGCATTTCTGCAATATGAACAAGAATATCCTCTACCAAATAAGATTTTGCCTCTAGATCAGTATGAATACATTATTTACACTGACGGATCTGATCAACCAGCCATAGGGAGTAAGCAAGCTTACAGCGCGGCGTGTGCAATCGTTAAAGGTCGCATGCGCGATGGAAAGTTCCATCCCAGTAGCACTAAAACGCAATCTCTAGGAGACTGCACGGCTCAGTTAGCAGCATTAAAAGCACTGATACTGGCACTTGTAAATACGGAATACGAATTCCCCACACTAATTGTGTGTGATTCCTTTTACTGTGTACAGTCGTACAATGAATATTTACATCATTGGGAACAAAACGGGTTTAAAGACGCAAAAGGTGGCACAATTAAGCATAAAATGCTATGGGAACAGGTAGTGGAGTTGAGAAACGAACTACCAAGGGCTCACATGATACATACACTGAGTCATCAGCGTGATGGCGTTCACGTTGAAGGGAATTCATTGGCTGATGAAGCTGCAAAGGGGGCTGTACGCACAGCATCCGTAGCTGCAATCACTTGTTCAAAAACGAGAATAGACGGCGAGATTATGGCAGCTGTCAATGCTTTGCGCAAAGGCAGCACAGCAGTACCAAAGAAATTTCCACTCAAGTACTCCTACAAGTTAGATGCACAAAACATTCCATATGCTCAGATTCCTGGAGTGGGGGATAGAGTAATATCAAATATGGATCGTAGGCAAGGCTTAATTCTAGCAGCACACGAGGTTTTGGGTTCTGCGCATACAGGCGTTACAGCGACTATTTCTTTATTGAAACAGCGCTACTGGTGGCCAGGGTTAACAAAGCAGACCAAAGACTATGTCTTGAAGTGCGACATCTGCCAGCAGATGAAAGGCTCCACCGTAGCACGCCCAACGCAGACACCATTACTAAAATCAGACAAACCTCTCGCATGTGTGTATTTGGACCACTGCGGACCCCTAAAATCTGATGGGGCCAAGAAATATATCATGGTTGCAGTGGATTCCTGCTCTAAATTCCGATGGGTTTGGCCTCAGCACTGCGCCGACGCTCAAACTGTTATAAAAGATTTGCTAGTCTTTATCGGCACATACGCAGTTGGCACGTTACATTCTGACCGTGGCCCCGCGTTTAGCTCTCGGGCTTACAAAGAGGCCATGGAAGGAATGGGCATAGCATTGCGGTACTCCTCTCCGTACCATCCTGAGGGAAATTCTGTTGTGGAGAGGAAAAACCATGACTTAAAGCAATCTTTAACAGCTAGGGTTTTAGGCAAGGGCAGTAGATGGGTCGATCAACTTTATGGGGTCCAACGAGCAATAAACATCAGCCAAGAAGCTCTCTAGGGGGTGTCACTCCTTACGAGGTCCTATTTGGGACAAGAATTTGGGTACCTGATCTTGATTGTGAAGTCACAGTGGCGGATGAAAAACCCTTTGATATCCATGAACACTTGGCTGTTTTATAGGATCTAAATGAATCCAGGACACAACAAAGCAACGTCCATTTAAAACAGACCACCACTGAGGAAGTCAAGGCAGTAACGGCAAGACCTGTCTGGATCCCAAAAGTCGGGGATCTGGTCAGAGAGAAGATTGCAGACAAGAAAGAATTTGGGCCATACTACAGAAAGCCTGTAGCGGTCCTAGCATTCCAAGGCACAAGAACTGTATTTTTGCCGCCTCTTGCCGGGAAAAAGGAGAAAAGATTTGTCTCAATTGACTTAATCAAACCACACTATGTGGCCGATACTAAACAGTAGGCCTCGTGGACTCCACAGTAGCAGACGCCCTCAGCTTGCTACAATCCAAGAAGTCCAAACAGAGAGACTCATCACGTTTGAAGAGCCACCGGTACGGAATGAAGGACTAAGCAACAATGCTATGGAACTCGTTCCACTTCAACAAGAAGAAAATCAACTTAACAACCAAGTTGCAATCAGACCGACTACAGACATCTACGTCAACATGCCTCGTCAAGAGCAAAATCCGATTTAAACAAACCCCGATGCAATTCCAACAATTGATCGAACTGCTTCTGGCTATTTCATGAACTTTGATACGTTTTCACTGCATCCAAGTGAGCCGGAAACAACGCCAGCCCAAAAATCACTCAAACAGAAACTCACTGACTTTTTGAACTTTTTTAGAAAGACTTACCTGGTGTCACCTTGGATTGAACTATGGTTTATCACTGGGATTTTATTTTTTCTTTTCTGGCTAGGTTTAATAATAACTCGACTGCCCAAAGAGTAAATTTGATTTTAAAACCACACCAGTCTTCACATCGTGAACCAAGAGACTTGTCTTCAGTGAACATCACAGCAGTTCCTATACCGGACGGTATAGTATGGGACAAGATTGATTATGATATATTCGGTCCGGCTGAACTTTTAAAGCTTAAACATGTATTTAAAATTTCTTTGAGTGATATCATTACTAGGGCTGGGCGGAATTGGCGTAGCGCCACTACGCAAAATTTTGGAAAAAATGTGTGGAAAACGAGCGCATGTCCTGAGGGTCCATGTGCCCGGGACAGGGGTCCCTCATGCCCGGTCAGGCTCCCCGATCTCCCTGGCTGGGTTGAGAAGCAGGGTTTCAGTCAGGGCCTGGGGTTTGGGAGCCCCTGTCCTGTGGCCTGCCAAGTGTCCATCTGCCCGGGACAAGGGTCCCTGGTGTAGAGCCCTGGAGACCTGCAAGGGCAGGCGGGAGCCCTACAGCTATGGCTCGGCTCGGGGCAGGCACATGGGAGTCCTTTCGGTCCCGGCCATCTGGTCGCACCAATCCCCTCGGCCATCTGGTCGCACGCAATGCTTTCCAATGGGGTGACCAGATGGCCGGGCCGGCCTGGAAGTCCTGATGAGGGCTCATTCGCCTCCCCGATCCCAGCCAGGGCTCCAGGAGGTCGGGCGCGTTCGCGCCTTGGGTCCCCTCCGTTACTCGGTGCACACGGGTTACCGGAAAGTGGGGTAGCCTTCCTCCGGATTACTAGGGGCAGGCTATGCCGGGACACCCCTCCCGGGCTGGTGGTACTCAGCCGGGGACCAGATGGGCTGGGCCCGGACGACACCTCCCCTCCGTCTGGGGGCTCTCTCCTCCGGCCCATGGCGTGGCAGAGTGCCCGGTACGGGCTCCATGGGTCCTGGGCAGTCCTCCCCCGGGCGTCTGGGCCCCAGGAGCGCCTGCGGGCCTCCCCATGCCTGAGGCCCAGCGTGGGGTCTCCGAGCCCTGCAGCCCCGGAGCCCTACAGCCCCGGAGCCCTGCAGCCCCGGAGCCCTGCAGCCCCGAGCCCTGCAGCCCCTGAGCCCTGCAGCCCTTGAGCCCTGCAGCCCCCGAGCCCTGCAAGGGCAGGCGGGAGCCCTCCCGCGAAGGCTCGGGCAGGCAGATTGGCGTTATTTCGGTCCCGGCCATCTGGTCGCACCAATCCCCTCGGCCATCTGGTCGCACGCAATGCTTTCCAATGGGGCGACCAGATGGCCGGGCCCGCCTGGAAGTCCCGATGAGGGCTCATTCGCCTCCCCGATCCCAGCCAGGGCTCCAGGAGGTCGGGCGCGTTCGCGCCTTGGGTCCCCTACGTTACTCAGTGCGCACGGGTTACCGGAAAGTGGGGTAGCCTTCCTCCGGATTACTAGGGGCAGGGTGTGCCGGGACACCCCTCCCGGGCTGGTGGTTCTCAGCCGGGGAGCAGATGGGCTGGGCCCGGACAACACCTCCCCAGCGTCCGGGGCTCCCTCCTCTGGCCTGCGGCATGGCAAAGTGCCCGGGACGGGCTCCACGGGTCCTGGGCAGTCCTCCCCCAGGCGTCCGGGCCCGAGAGTTACGGCGGTCCTCCCCGTGCCTAAGGCCCGGCCGGGGTCCCCGAGCACCCGGGAAGCGGAGCCCCCGAGCCCTGCAAGGGCAGGCGGGAGCCCTACTGTGAAGGCTTGGGGGCGGGCAGATGGGCGTCCTGTCGGTCCCGGCCATCTGGTTGCACCTATCCCCTCGGCCATCTGGTCACACGCAATGCTTTCCAATGGGGCGACCAGATGGCCGGGGCGGCCTTGAAGTCCCGT
Organism: Calotriton arnoldi; assembly: GCA_963921515.1. Classification (NCBI taxonomy): domain Eukaryota; kingdom Metazoa; phylum Chordata; class Amphibia; order Caudata; family Salamandridae; genus Calotriton; species Calotriton arnoldi. Next base: position 116,634 of record CAWUFW010013605.1, read on the forward strand.
TGATGGCTCATTCGCCTCCCCGATCCCAGCCAGGGCTCCAGGAGGTCAGGCGCGTTCGCGCCTTGGGTCCCCCCCGTGACTCGGTGCGCACGGGTTACCAGAAAGTGGGGTAGCCTTCCTCCGGATTACTAGGGGCAGGGTATGCCCAGACACCCCTCCCGGGCTGGCGGTTCTCAGCCAGGGACCAGTTTGGCTGGGCCCGGACAACACCTCCCCAGTGTCCGGGGCTCCCTCCTCCGGCCCGCGGCGTGGCAAAGTGCCCGGGATCTGCTCCAAGGTCCTGGGCAGTCCTCCCCCGGGCGCCCGGGCCGAGAGCTCCGGCGGACCTCCCCGTGCCTAAGGCCCGGCCGGGGTCCCCGAGCCCCTGGGAAGCGGAGCCCCCGAGCCCTGCAAGGGCAGGGGGGAGCCCTACCACGAAGGCTCGGGGGCAGGCAGATGGGCGTCCTTTCGGTCCCGGCCATCTGGTCGCACCTATCCCCCTCGGCCATCTGGTCGCACGCAATGCTTTCCAATGGGGCGACCAGATGGCCGGGCCAGCCTGGAAGTCCCGATGAGGGCTCATTCGCCTCCCCGATCCCAGCCAGGGCTCCAGGAGGTCAGGCACGTTCACGCCTTGGGTCCCCTCCGTGACTCGGTGCGCACGGGTTACAAGAAAGTGGGGTAGCCTTCCTCCGGATTACTAGGGGCAGGGTATGCCGGGACACCCCTCCTGGGCTGGCAGTTCTCAGCCATGGACCAGATGGGCTGGGCCCGGACAACACCTCCCCAGTGTCCGGGGCGCCCTCCTCCAGCCTGCGGCGTGGCATAGTGCCCGGGACGGGCTCCACGGGTCCTGGACAGTCCTCCCCCGGGTGTCCTGGCCCGAGA